>JAOBYG010065440.1:0-11788 GCA_025403545.1 Epizoanthus stellaris | reverse complement strand
TGAGTTAGCGCTAATCGGTCTTTGAGGAACTGAATTTAATCGTGGGTTAAATTTTAATCCTGGGTTAGGGAATTTAATCCTAGGTTAGCGTTAATCGAGGTTTCTAGGAACCGGGCCCAGGGTATAACCATAACCTGGGTGTCCTCCAAATCTCAACCCATACCATCCCATACCATTAATGTAAATACACCATCTCAACCTCAACCCGTCCTATTATTAATGTAAATATCCTCTCCCGTCCCATCCCCCCTCTCCTACTCATCCACAAAACATACACCCTTCTCGCCCACTGCACGAGTTAAACCGAGTTCAGCAACAAATTCTAACACCAGAGTTGCACATAAGACAGATTGAGAACCACGAACAGATGACATCTATATTAATTATTATTCAGGGCATCAAAATAACGTTATTTCAAAGAGTTCTTAAACGTATTTATTGACTTTGTTCTCTTTACAGTTGGAGGTAAACCATTACAGAGCCTGCAACTCCTGATAAAAATACTATGCTATCATACTACATGAGCACACGTATTCTGGACATGCTGTAGCTTATGTATTTTGAGAGTCCGGCCAGCCATGTAACAGGCAGTTGCAATAGTCAAGCCTACTCGTGACAGATGCATGAATTCTGTGATTTCTTTACTTATAAATTTCCTTATGTATCCTTATATATAGACAGAGCAAAATGCAGCACTGCAGGTCTTACTTCATCAACTCTGATCTTATCAATAGTGATCTGCTGATGAATGTGTAAATTCAGTGTTCACATCATTTATCACCTGCGTTTATCACAAATTATCATCCATGATTGTATTTCATTTCACCTTTCATTTAGTATAAATTTATACTACGGTACGTCCCAGGGTTACATCCAAGAAACATGGATATTCCTTCCAGTAAACCCGTTTGAGAAGCTTCCCTAGTGAGATAAACAGAGCTGTATGAAGGACAGATTTATTAGAAGAAAACAAACTACAAATGCCCGCCAGGAGTACATGTATGTTTCAATATTGTCTTTTGCTCGTCACGTCTCAAGATATATGAGTGAAACAGTGATCAGCCACAGTCAGCCATGGTCAGCCACGGTCAGCCATGGTTGGCCACGGTCAGCCAGATGATTTCTAGACACTCTTCAGGTGGACAATCGGCCATGGTCGGCCACGGTCAGCTGCGATCGGTGTTCATGATCATGGACGGTTGGCCACAGTTGGCCACCCTCAGCTGTGGTCGGCCGGCCGAAGGTGGCCGGTCGGCCATTGAATCCTGAGCTGACACAATGGCATACCATGTATAACTGCATATATCTTTACTCATGAGTCCTGCAGTGTTTTGAAGAGTCTGTAGGGCAAGTCCAAATACAAATGTGTAAAAATATCCAACCATACCATGCACTAAACTGCTCAAACAGGAACTTAACAACTGCACTCAAGATTTTCAAATTTTCTGAATACTTGCAGAGAAATTCCGAACCTTTTAGATGATTCATAATTTTATATATTTCAAAGATTTCTGAAGACTAAATCCAAACATTTCCAACTCTTTTAAGAACAGTTCCACATTTTTCTGAAGATTTGGAGAAGATTTTCAGGCTATTCCCTAACTTTTCCAAGATTTTTCAAATACTTCCAGAATATATCTGAAGATTTCCAAAGACTTTCTGAGCACCTTTCTGAAAATCTCCAATATTAACTTGCATTGAGACCAAGGTATAAACTAAGTTACAAAAACTGTACTTATCACGAATATACACAGAGATGTTATAAATATTGCCAGGGAGTACATGTAAAAGTCATAATTATCTAACAAGCATGAGTCAGTGTTGATGAGAATTGAGTGGCGAGAATTGGATAAAACGTTTGTTCATCTCTCACATAATTATTATCATCAGCATATGGTCAAATGTGAATGAGAATCAATGAGAGTTGACTAGAGTCGCACAACAAACAAACAAACCTCTAATCAATTCTCATGAAAATCTGGACACATTTAAATTTGATGGGAGCACACAAGAGCTGATGAGTGACTGACAGTTGGTGGTCAAGATCAAAGTTTGAAATCGATGTTCATTTGATCTGGCCATACATGTAAAGGAGCACTGTGACAAGGCTGTTTATCATATTTTCATAAATAAAAGTGACGAAAGGAAATAAAGTTAGAATAATAAGTCATAGTAAATAATAATAATAATAATAATAACAAATAAATAAAATTGATTTCTAAAGTGCTTTAAATCTTACATGTATAAAGTCATTAATTTATTCTAATAAAAGATATACAAAAACAGAGCTAGAGAAAATATAAAATAGATTGTATATAATTATACCTCTTATTAGCCTCGTTTGCTCGGTCCGTACGGTAAGGTATGGCCCAAGTTTTTTCCCTTCCTTTTATGGCCCAAGCACGAATTCGAAGTGTGTGGGTCATGAAAAATGGAAGGAAAAAATGAGGATCCATAACTTACTGTACGGACCGAGCAAACAAGGCTAATAAGATGTTTATTATATGGATTTTTGATCATTTAGAGCTTTTGTTTGCAAAACAAAACTCGAAAAAGTAAACAAATGATAGCCATGCGAGAGCGAGAGGTCCGTACGGCAACTTATGTACCTGAAATTGACCAATCAATTACTTCTGTCATATTTTAGGTAATCTGATAATAAATAAAGTGAAAAACTGGCATTTTCATGTGATTTCTTCGTGGTATCTATTAAACAGAAATGTGAGTGAAATGTGTGTTTTTCTTTGAGCTGAATGCAGCTGGTGCAGATTATCCAAGTCAGCGGAGTTCTGTGATAGCAGAGCCTCGATCTGACTTTCAGAAAGCAAAATGGTGTCTGTGTGCATGTGCGACTGTTCGAGTTGTTTGCTGCATATGTATAAATTAAGAAAAATTTTCACTTGATTCTTTCTAGTGTGTTTAAGTTTTGGCAGTTCCAAAATTGAAATGGCAGGCCATAAATTATTTGGACTGCCAAAAATATTTGAGATGGCAGTCCAAATGTTTTCCTATTTCGAGCCCTATATTTTCAGAGTGGGCTTATTATCGGAAGGATGTACCCACCTGACATTTTGGGGGCTTATTTTTGGAAGTCTGTTGTATGCTTTTGCCTTTCAGTGCATTACTTTTTTATATAAAATATTGAATTCAATTTGTTTTCGTTTCTTTGTTTACCCGAAAACAGTTATGAATTCAGATAGACTAGTTTTTTAAAAACTAGGTTTTCTACGTCAGTGAGTAGGCCAAATGATGGGATTGATCAACTAAAAGTTGATATGTTATGTTTTTCACTGTGAGGGTGAAAGGTTTGAGCTGACGTTTCGAGCGCTAGCCCTTCGTCAGAGCAAGAAGTTATTAATTCAGTTTGGAGTTTTTGGGTATGAAATGAGTCACACCAAGAGACAGTTCTAACTCTGCCTCTGCCTCATTTGGAATAATAACCATTTAATTATTAACAGTTATCAGACCACACAGGGGCTGTGTGTGCTTGCTTGAAACTATACAATTACTGGTAATAATGTGGTTATGTGATACTACATGTAGCTATGTGTCTGTTGTATTGACATGATGATAAATTTGTTCCAATTATATAATCATTAGGCAAAACTTCCGTCAGTGGTTTTCTGCAGTCATCACAGCACATGACCTTCTGACAAGGGTATGTACTGGTACACTCTAACTTTATGTAGATTCTAGTGGCCGTTAGCACTTACCCAAGCTTTAAATAAATGTAACTCATTCAGGGTTCGTACAGGTCATGGAAAACCTGGAAACTCATGGAATTTTGGAATTTCATTTTCCAGGCCTGGAAATTCATGGAATTTTAGTTTTGGTCATGGAAAGTCATAGAAAACGAAGTTCAGTGTACAAAAGTAATTGTCTGATCAGTTGGGGTTTTTATGTATAAAATATGCGAACTTTGAGTACACAAGTAAATGCCTTATTTTTCAAAGTACCACTTGTTTCCTTGTCGAATTTGGTTACTGCAGTAGTGTGCTGGAAAATATCTCAAACCAATAAGAGTTTTTGACAATTTCAAATAGTATTGCTCAATATTACACTGTAGGTCATGGAAAATACTAAGAGGTCATTGAAAAAGTCACGGAAAGTCATGGAATTTCAAAAGCCCCAAAGAGTACGAACTCTGTCATTATACTGGCTAGTTAGGGAGCAAGTAAAACACATGCCATATATTGAGGGACCCATTTGGGGGGTAGGGGGTGCGGGCTGTCTACTGTGGAGTGAAACACACTATTTAAAATTTTTTGTTCTTGAACAGAATGTCTCCTAATTAACTAAAAGATAAAATCTAGAAGCAATTACACCAGGGGGGAAGCAACTTCAGTGTGTTCTTGCTTCAGAGGACTTCGGTCGGTAGAAATTGGTGACCAAACGCATCCTCGTAATGACGTAAAGCGTGTTCAACTATTCCCAAGTTGTTTACTTTTTTGTTATTAAAATCAGATATAACAAATCCGACCTGAGTGCAAATTTGGATAAATAGGAAATACTTTGCTTGCAGTTCATTCAGTTCTCATTCTGTGCCATGCGGTTTGCATCGATGAATTGACTCATTTCCTTGTCAGCGACGGAGCTTGTTCTCCTTTTTTACTTGTACTTCGATCTGCTACTTGAAACAAAAGTTCGTCTTCTTCTTCAGCTGTAGGTTCATCCATTTCTGGATACAACAAGGCAAACTCCAAACCAAAATTTTGGACATCGGCCGTATTTTGTGTCAGCCGGTAAAATTTCAGTGTGTGATGTAAACCATGATTAATATGGGGAAATATAAATTAAGGAAACCTCACAAAATTCGATTTTAGCCAATCAAAATGCCGGAAAAAAGCCATATTGAACAGAAAATGGCAGACCCATATAATAATGTATTGTATTGCATTGTATTGTATTGTATTGAAGTATTGTATTATATTGTATTGTATTGTCAGTCTACATGAGAGACTAGTCATTATTTACAGCCCTGAGTACGGGATTGAAAAACTACTTTGTGGTTTCATTATGTTTTTTAAATGCCCGTTTGAGTTCTGAGGAGAAATTTCATACTCCTGTCAAGACTTTTAAAAAATATATATATCTGTACCATATTTTAGCACATACAAGCCGCACCTCACATATAAGCTGTGCCCCCAACTTGGGAGCCTTCCAGTGAGCTTGGAGTTTCAAAATTTTTGAAATGGAAAACCTTGTGTATAAGCCGCACCCCAGGTTCAGAAACCTGCCATCACTTTTCAGCAAAACAAGTTGCTTTTTTATGCGAAATTTAGTACAAAAATGCACTTAGAAAACACAAAAATCGGGGAACTATCTCAAGTGGTGGCCATATTTGAACCCACAAATGTTGTAGTCAGCAGTTTCAATTTGGTGTGTGTTTAGCTCAATTTCTTTAAGTTTTTGCAAAATTGAAGGACTTTGGATGACAGTGAACTGTAAAGGAAGGCATTTTCAAGTTATTTGATCTGTTTGGGGGAAATCAAAGTGCCAAAAACACTAAATACGTGAAAGGAAAACTCCTTGTTGAAATGCGTGATTTGTTTGAAGTTTTGTCTTGTCAGTGATGATCATGATGAAGAAACCAACAACAGATTCCATATGGTATTCTTTTATTATTTAATCTTTACTCAGTATCTATTCCGAAGTATTTTGAAGGCTCTTTGGAAGGTGGAAAAATATTTCAAACTGAAAGATCTCACATACAAGCTGCACCCCTTTGTGCTTCTGAATCAAAAAAATAATTAATTAAAACTGAAACCCGAAAACCCTGCAGCTTATACATGAGAAAATGTGGTGGTATGAATTAAATAGGGAGCTTGTCAAACACATGTCATCTTAAGGGGGCTGCCGCTGTCTGTCTCCTTTGGAGCTAAACTTTAAAATATTTGAAAATATCTGTTCTCGAATATCGTCTAAACCAAGATAAAATCTAGAAGTAATTGTCTGCTTTGTCTTCTGCTTAAAAATGTCACTAGGTCTCCTCGGAACAAAGTAGGTGGTCAAAAATGGGGGTTGGGCATGACACCATGCACTGACAGCTGTGTTTGATGAAAAAGTTGGTCCCCATCTGGAGCGTGTTTTTTTTACCAGCTCCTATATATTTTAATCCCCTGTCACATATCACAATGAATTTTTTATACCCTTGTATCCTATTTGTCCAGCCCCTTACTCCCTGTAAATATTGACAAGTTACTAATTGTTTCTCATATGATATCACACTTGCCAGGAACTGAGTGTGATGGATGACACTGTGCTTCAGACGCACAGAGTAGAACCAGCACTGGTCCAGGTTATTCTTCTTGCAAATGGTAAGAGCAGTGAAGAGCCTTCAGAGTTGGTGTCTAATAGCACTTTCTATTTGTTTGACCATGCCAATTTGGCCAGTCTGAGAAGTGAGATGGTAAATGGAATGAAGCAATTTTCAGAAGTGGTGAAGGTTTAGGCCAAGCTGGCCCCGCTACTGCATAGTTGTCCTGTTCTGGTGTGAAGTATTTATAGAAACATAGGGTACCCAAGTGACTGGCCAGACTTGCAAATGGAAAGTGCCCTGACTGCACTTCATTCAGTTTCATGAGCCTCCAGGAAAGTCCTGGAATTTTTTATCCTGGAAAGTTCTTGAAAGACCTTGTAACTAACTCTTGGAAATTGAAATGAAATTTTAGCAGTATTCAGAATTACACATAATCATGTTATTTTGGGTTTTTTAACATGAAAATGATGAAAAGTAACTTTTTGATTTCTTTTTCACTTTGATGATTCAAAAGTTTACTTTGATGTCAATAGTCTAAGTAGTTTTAATGGATTTCATCTGTAGTTGACCAGAGTTGGACTTTGACAAGTCAATAATTATTCATTTGTTTCAGTGAAAATCATTCTGCTTCAGTCTTTTGAAAGGTAAGTGGTCATTATGCAGGTGCTATGGTTGTCATAGTGACTAATGTTGGTTGTGCCCCCCTTATAGATGCTGAACTGGACAGTCTTTTACGAGGCGAAACTGTAAGAGTGCTACCAGTAAGACAGCACCGTCAATCACAGGTCATTATCACATCCACCTGTACTCCAACTACAACCACTTCGACTGCAAGTTCGGTTTCGGTGAGTGGACAGACACACACATTACTTCCACATCACTTTGTTTTTTCTTGGCTGACTTTTTTTGTGTGCCATTCACTTGTGATGTAGTGATTTCACTACTCAAACATGCATGTATCACATCTTGGTGGTGTTACCATACACTATCTTCAGAATACCATTAATCACCTAAATTATTGTTATAGCTTTCTTAGAGAGTGATTGCTACATGTAAATCAGACTAACTGTTTTCATATGTAATAAACTAAATTATTTTTCTTTAGTTTTTCTTCAAGTATTCAGAAAGTGGTTACAATAAATACTTCAGGAGTTAGTCCCCCAAAAAGATGTTTTCTGTGTATTGAGCTGAGTAATTTCGCATACTAGTTAATACTTGCTAATTTTCATGTATAGAACTGTAGAGGTGATAGTTTCTTCTTTTTGAAGCTATTTGCCAAAAGGCTCAATAGCTCATAGCCAGGACTCGTGGACTGATGTATGCACATACATACGTACGGTGGACTGGCGTTATATTTGGAATGTCACAAAACATAATCGATTAAAGTTTGTCAGATCGAATCGCATGCTCGTGAATCACCTGATCCCGAGTATTTTTACTCCACGACTAAATGTTTTCTTGCTGTCATGGATCGAACGGTGTTGTTTTGTGGTAGAACAAAGTCAGGGTTCTCCCCAAAGCGTCGCAGCGTGGCGCAGCGCCCCGCTATTCATATCAGCGCCCTGCTGAGAAATTCCCAACAATTAATTTGCATACATAGCAAATAGTAAATTTTGCATCAGAAATTTTTAAAAAATTGCACAAATTAGTTCAAAACAGTGACAGAAACAAACATTTTCCCCCGAAACTTTACGCAGTTCGAGTTCCAGATCGATCGTTCGCCCTTCATCTTTGTCCGTCCCAGGCTCCCCAAGTTTTGAGCGGTTGCTTTGGTTGCCAGGGAACCACTTCAAAAGAACCAATCAGATACAAGTGACAAAACCAAAGCGTGGCGATGTCATTCAGCTGTTTATATCAGGGAAAACTTTCACTGTGAAATGGCTCCAAAACGTAAAATCCAGTCTTCGATCTTTCAATTTTCAACGAAAGTACCTAGAACTGACCAGATAAATTCATCTCCTGCATCCTCGAACGAATCCAGTGCACCAATTCTTCAAGAGAAACCTGCAAAGCCCATCGACCGATCGAGATCGAAGCACAAATTGGGCTACTCGAAACACTGGAAGGAGGAGTTTCCGTGGCTTTATCCTGTGGATAATTTCACTGGATTAATGTGCAGATTATGTCAAAAGCACAAGACCAAAAATTCCCGGAACGGCGCGACTACCTGGAGTGAAAGTCCGTGCAAGACTGTCAGAAAGGACAAGGTCAAGAATCACGAAGGCTCCGAGATGCACAAGCTGGCAGTGGTCCTCGAGAGAGATCGAATGGGTGCTGAAGAGAATGGAGGAATACAGCAAGCATTTGAACGTTCCATTTCATTGCAAAGGGAGGCTGTGATAGGAGCAATGAGATCGCTCTATTTCCTAGCGAAGCAAGAAATCCCTCACACTACAAACTATTCAGAGATGTTGAAAGTGACTATTCTAAATGGCTGCGACTACCTCAAACACCTGAATCGTGGGGGAAATGCGTCATATACCAGCGAACGGATCGTGCAAGAATTTATCAGTGTTATGGCAAACCAGATCAGGGAGGAAATGTTTGATAAAGCGAGGGAAAGTCCGTTTCTGGGGCTAATGGCCGATGAGTCGACAGACATTGCTATCATCAAAGAACTTGGCATGTGCATCAGGTAAGTATCAAAACAAAGCAGTGAGAACTCTGGTTTAGTTTCAAATAAGTTTCAATTCATCACATGTAATTAGTTTTTAAATTTGACAATTTAATAGAAGTAAATTATATATTTATTAACAAACCTTTGTAAATAAATGATTTTCAAGGAAACAAAATCTGAAGTTGTGGTCTCTGTGGATGTCATTGTTATGCAAATATTTCTATTGTAATGCAAATTTATGTTAATGTACTACCCTTCAGCACCCCTCTGGCAATTTTTTCTGGGGAGAACCCTGATAGCATATTTATTAGTTTCTAATCATATTTTGAGTGTTATTTTTAGAAATAGTTTTTACATTTCTTAATTTCTTACCTGTCATAAATAAACTCAGTGAGGACTCTTGATCTTAAGGCTTTTTCCACAGCAGACAATGACGACTGTCTTCCCTTTGCGCTGAAACAAAATAATACTCAATTTTAACTAACATTCACATGCTATAGAAGAATCATGGCATCCTTGATTGGATTCTTCAGATAAAGGTTTCTTGTATGTATCAGAAGTGCTTGGAACAGGACTTATTTATGTTATGCCACTAATCAAATTTCACCAATTCCTTGCAACTGTTTGAATGTTTAACTTTAATGTTGCTATCCTTTAATTCAGTTTCATTGCTTTGGGAATTTATGAATGGCTGAGAACATTAACACTCAGGTTTGTAATGTAAATGTGCGGCTCTGGTGAAATTAGCTATGGTTTATAGTCTGATTTAAATATGAATAAGGCTTATTGAAAAAGTTTGTGGATAAACATTATTTCCAAAAAAATCATCAACAAAGGGATAGCAAAAAGGTTGCTAAAAAAGTACAAAAATTTCAAAATCAAAGTTTGAACAAGAAATACATTTTAGACCAAAAAACATATAAATTGTCACAAAATATGTAATGAATCAACAAAAATTAATTATTCCCATCCAACCTAGAGGTCAATTATAGATTGGCAACAACAGACAACTGTGGGTCTGTTGTTTAATCATATGAAACCCATTTTATAACTGGGATTCAATGTGTTTGAATCCTCAGAATAGTAAACTTGATCATAAGTTGCACAAGTACACACACATACCCGATACCGGTAACAACGTCATTGTCTATTTTCAGAAAATGACCTGCTCATTGTATTATTTCCTTCTATTAAGACTGAATTTGTTTACATAACCTTTGGGAAGACACTAAGAATTTCATTGATTCAAGAATAAAATTTCAACAATCACATAATTTACCTGAAGCAGCTAAACTGACTCCACAAAAACAAAACGTTAGAACACACAACGTCAGTGTCTTCCACAAATTTGGCTACTCTCAGCATATTTTGCGTACGTAGTCGTATTTTGGAACTGAATTCTTCATGTTGTATATTCACTTTTTAAAATTTTATAAATCCATAAAAAGGACCGAGTTAGAAAAATAGCAGCTCTAACTGAGTATTAAACAGAAAACAGAAACAGAAAGTACTGTAGCAAGGTTAGAAATAAAAATTTGAAATTTATTTATAGAAATCTGATAGGAAAAAAATGTTGTTCATAGCTTGTTCGAAAGTCATCCGTAGGCCCAAGAAGAAAACCAGATCTACTCATCTAGACATATCATTTATAAACACAATCACTGTATTATGCCTTCGAAAACTTATCTCGGAAGAATATCACACAGAATTACTGAATATCTTAAGATTATCATCGGGGTTCGCTGTTACACTTACAGGGAACGCCTGCCCACTATTTTCCCCGGTATTTTCACAAAAACAAAACAAGAAATGTCGTATTGAAACCAACCTCTTTTGCGAAGCGCCATCGATGTTGTCAAGAAGAATTTGTTCGAAATCATCGCCAAAATCGTCAACTTCTTCAGACGTCGGTGAATCGGCTCCTAAAAAGTGAAAGACGAAGACTCACTACCGACTACGCTTGTAACCATAAACACGATACGTGCAAACACATTTGCTCCGCTCACGTGCTCGTCGTCTCGTACCTGCTTCTTCGCCACTTCGTGTTCCGATAGAACTTTGGCTGTTGATACTTTCCATGTCACAGTTCTCCAGATCTTCGGCAGTTCCATTTCCATCAAACATGATCAACCCTGAAGGAAAATCATTCATAAGGCAAAAGATCACTTTTTTAGTTTCTTTTCAAGGTTGAGAAAAGAGAAAACATGTAAATTTTGGCGCGCGCGACAACACTTGTACAAATAATTTGAAGTCGCCAAAAGAACCACTAGAACATCAATCTGGCCTTCCATATCTTCTTACAAGGGACTCTGATTTGAAAGGAAATCGATAACTAAAATCCAATAAACCCAATCCATTGAAATCAAAAAAGAAAACAGAATCTGTACCTTTCTTTCGGGGGCGATGGTTGCGTTTTTCCTTGCCTTTGGATTTCGGCATAGTGAAAATTCTCGTAAAATCTTTGCTCCCAGTTAGCTGTTTAAATAAGTATTTTTTCTCCTTCCTATACTTCTTCGCTTTCTCGCACTAAAATAATAATCCGGGGTTTTAATAAGGTGTAAACTTTGAAAAGACATTGGGAGTATTCTTCGCTTCTTCACCCAAGAAGTGGGAAGATAAACTACGAACTGAAGCCTGGAACCGGCAAATGACGCGTGTGGAACTGAGCAGTCGTATTCTACAAGGGATGGAGGGTGGGGTGAAATGGCACATTTTCTTTGTTTAAAAAAAATTCACATTCGATTATTTTCTTCTTTATAATCAGAAGCATCTAACCGCGTGCATTTAAACTTTTTCTTGCTAAAAAGTACACATTTCTTTCAACTATCACAAACTACTGACAGCTTATATTTTTTTTAATTAGCTTGTTTTAAAGTTGTGAAAACCCTCTCCCCCTCCCCACCACCTCAATG
>JAOBYG010065329.1:0-11790 GCA_025403545.1 Epizoanthus stellaris | reverse complement strand
ACTTCGTTTGTCTGAAGCTTGAAGTTGCATTTATGCTAATGAAGCAAAATGTAAACAATGACGTCATCTGAAATCCTTCTATTGTTCAGAACAACAGTAAACAATAACAAAACTATCAAAAGATAATTTCAAAATCAACTGGCTTGTCTCATCTCATATCTTGGCATCTACAAATGCAAAAACGCCATGAAGGCCATGAGAAACAGGAAAAAGACATCGACAAGTTTTTAAACTTAAAAGTGGCTGCCGTTGAAGTTTTCTAACTAACGATAAATTGCTTTTCATTGCTTTTTGCTTTACAGTTTTAAAATAGTGTTTAATTGTTAGATGCCTGTTTTTACTTTTTAATTGTTTATGCATTACTGTAAAGCGCTTTTGAACTTTTAGGAAACAGTGTAATCACTAATAGAAATACCGCAAACTCTCGAAAATAAGCCCAGGGGTTTATATTTGGTCAAAGGACTTTTCCTCCAATTTTATAGGGATTTTGTATGGACTCTTGCTCCCATAGGCTTATACACGAGGGGGCTTATACACGAGGGGGCTTATACACGAGGGGGCTTATACACGAGGGGACTTATACACGAGGAGGCTTATTTTAGAGAGTTTCCGGTAGTATGTTGTTGTTGTTGTTGTTGTCAGCTTCAGCGTTAGTTCGAGATAAGCAGGGTTACTTTAGTTCAAGGCAATAACATATTGCTCGAGATAGCGAGGTCTTACAAGATAAGACACAGCAAATTACTGATAAGCAGTGGGCCATATCCAAGGGAAACAGTTGTTGGTTCCAGATAGCGAGGTGATCGATCGACAAGCGAGAGTCTTCTATACGATACTACACCTTCGGAACCGAAAACTAAAGCGCTTGAAATAAAATAAGGATTGCAGCTGTCCTACTCCACTCTAGTGTATTAAACCATTCTGTACTTCTATTAAAGAAATATTACCTAACTTAACGATGAGCAGGCGCCTGGTACTGTCTGAAATATTCGCTATAGTGCCAGGCTTCTACGTGATTAGAAGGAACAAGACCGATTTGAAATCCAGTGTGAGTCAGGCACTAACGAATACTTCTGGACGGCGTCCAGCTGCCACGCGACTTGAAATTGAAACATTTGATAAACCATTCGTCTCGGTTGTGCCTCAGATAACGCCATTTCCAAATACCCTGATTCTCGCACCTCATATCACACACTGAAAGGCCTGGAAAGCAACAAACCCGGACAAAAACGGATAACGAAACCTTTTATTGTACAAGTATGTATGCTCAACCTAAAACTCTACGAAGACGTGTTTCAATAGCTTACACACAAGGTTAAAAGAATAAGAAGAATCAATCAGCATTCCCTTCGGTAGACCAAATATTTCTAAAACTTTAAACTTGAAAGTGGGGCTCAGAATTTGTCTGACCTGGGGGTCCGAGAAGTACAGCAATTCTCAGAGCTGATCTTAACCTGACTATAATGCTTGAATATTACCAACGTTCACCCGGCTGTGGCCGGTGTCTCAATCAACAGTAACTCTAAGCATTATCTGGGACTTGGCAGCGCCTCACAAATCGTGTCCTATTCACAATGGAAAGTCCGCATTGCATCATGGGTAGACCCAAGCTCCCAAGGGCCAATGAGAGCTGCTCGGTCAAAGTTACCATCAAAGTGGTCTTTCCCCCTTGACTGACCAAATTTTGCCATGCTGTACTGTGATCCAGGCACTGTAAATGCGGCCTGTTACACAGCACAGTTGAAAGCTAGGCTTGTTACACACTGGTGCTACTCCTGTGTCGAGTCTGTGTATCAAGGCGCCACTTCATTCAACGGAGGACTTTTTTCTCTTATCAAGCCATCCAACAGCCTCCGAGACTAGAGTGACAAATCAATGTGTGGCGAGGCTAAAGCAGAAGGTAAGTTTACAGTACTATTAGGTCCCAGCTGTGCGCCAGGCTGTGAGGAGGTTTGGCCCTGCACTGAGTCAGTACTGCCTGAACAAGAGGCTAAACCTGAGGTGGGTGGGCTCCCTTGAATGGTAGCTCCACGCAACGCGCTGTCATTGCCTAAACGAGTTCCTAAGCTTGCTGTTAACATGTTACTTTGGAGAAGGAGATTTGAACCAGTCCCTTGTCTGCCGGCCGTACCGGTAACAGTGTTCTCCTGGGTGACAACGCCCTCGGATGGGGGTACACGACTCACACATGTCCCAGGGTTTGATCCCAGCAAACTGGGCTGTAGTGTAGCACCCTGCAAAGCATCTGTTGTACTTGAAGCGCGTCCCTGGCCAACACTACTCTCGGCTGTACTATTTGTGCTACTAGTTATGTCCACAGGTCTGCCATTTTGTATCTCCCATTGATTGTTTGCAGGAGCTGTTAAGTCCTCAGCTTCTGTTCTTGTCGAGGCAATGGAATTGCTTTCGCTAATCCAATGCTCACTGTCCTGTAGAGACACGCCCTGTGAAGAAGTGCTAGGCACTTGACAAGCTATTGGGGTTGGTTTTAAGACATGGGGGAACTTTGAAGGAGTGGACTGGTTGCTTAAGATCACTGCAGATGGCTGAATTGATGGTATGGAACCTGATGTACTTGGTCCACCATATTGGTTTAGTAGTAACCCCATAGTCAGAGATGACTCTGCGGAAGGCAAGGCTCCAACAGAAGATTGTGGGATATTATAACCACAGGCAGGCTCGCCAGCTAGAATGGACTGCGCTCTCATGTGTATCAGCCTCTGTTGCTGTCTCTGTACGGCTGCCTGGACATTCTGCGCATTTGAACTTGGTAGCATCTTCAATGCTGTGTTCGTGAGAAGGCTTCGCCCAATACTGTTAAAATACATGACCGACGGCAAAGCGCCAGCTGATGACGCTTGTTTCTCAGTAGCCGAGGTCAGGTCTATCTCCACAACACCTGGAGATGCGCCTGAGATGGATGGTTTCTCGGCAGTCATACTCAGAACCCCAGGGAGAGCATTGGTGGTGATGGTTGGAGCTGGAGTGTAGCCTGGGATCCCAATGCCTGCACGCATAAGGGAAGCCATGGGGATGTTTAGAGGCTGGATTGGTGTCAGAGACGGGCGGAGGGGCATCGGCGTGCTGATTGGTACCGTCGGTTGCACAACGTTTAAAGGCGGAGCTATCACTGGCTTCGGTATACCAGCTGGAACTTGTGATCTGTTGTCATAGTAACAAAAATATAATTAGTTCAATGTGGCAAGCCAAAAGCAAAGCTAGACACCAGCAAAACTAGCGTACAGTGTTTACTCGATTAAACGCCAGGTCCTGCTGGTTTCGAACCAATACATGAAAGATAATACTTTAATGTCATACAACTATGATTTTATTCAGCTACAGACGCCTTTCGACCTATTCGGACCTTGTCGTCGTACATAATGATAGCGAGACAGTGTTTACAGGCTTATAAAAGTATATATTTCAAGAAGGCTAGAAACTGGTGGCATTTAATCGAGTAAATACGGTAATACCATAATACGATTACGTCTCATGAAATACAACTAACAACTATATGTTGCTGAAATAAAACACAATTAGTGACTGATCATCAGTAGGATTCCTAAAGTATGTGCAATTCTGCAACTGGTTTGGGCTCCATTCGACCCTAGATCATTTGTAGAACATTTTAGGAGGTGCCACCTACCAAGTGACTACAGGTACTGAACAAGCCATAGTCATACCTGTAGAACATTTTAGGTGGTGCCACCTACTAAGTGACTACAGGTACTGAACAAGCCATAGTCATACCTGTAGAACATTTTAGGAGGTGCCACCTTCTAAGTGACTACAGGTACTGAACAAGCCATAGTCATACCTGTAGAACATTTTAGGAGGTGCCACCAACTAAGTTACTACAGGTACTGAACAAGCCATACTCCTACCTGAAAGATGACTGTGACTGCAGCCTTGGCGCCATTCCAGGATAAAACCTCCCTCCATGAACTGCCATTCTTTTCTCCATCTCATAGCCTGCCAACACAAATTAGTTAAATAAACAGTTAGAAAAATATCCTGAGACCCATAGCCAGGGGGGTGCAATGTGTGCACACACCAATCTGTCTTCTTTTTTCATCCACTGATTTTGAAGAATCATCCACGGAGATCTGGTGTGTGTACTAGACTCTTCGCCATGAGATCTGGTGTGTGTACTAGACTCTTCGCCATGAGATCTGGTGTGTGTACTAGACTCTTCGCCATGATCAATGGCAGGAACAGGGGAACTGCTCGCAGTCTTGATGGCATGTTATTCATGTGATTATGGTCATCTTATGGGTTTCTATCAACTGGTTCAAAAGTTGAAACTCTTCAGTTGTAAGAAATGAGTAACACCAAACACTTCTACTATTCAAGAGATGTAAAATGAATGGTAATAATAATAATAATAATAATAATAATAATAATAATAAATTAATTATATTGCAGTAGTACACTGAATTGCAGAATTTTACATTTACAATAAAACTACAGAAGCGAAATATTTACAATAAAACTATTAAAACTATTAAGGTTTTACATTTACAATAAAATTACTAAACTGTGAAAATATTTACAATATAACTATTAAGATGACATATGGAAGCAGGAAAAAGGAACTATCTGTATTTTGAGGTAACAAAATTTGAAAGTCTCTGAGTTCTTGAAATATTGGGACAGGCCGAAATAGGTCCAGAGCGAAGGTTATGACCGTGGTTAGTTGTAGTGGAAAGAAAAGAGATGACTGACTTTAGTGGGGCTGACTGCCTATTCTTTGCTATAAAGAACTCGCATAAACCGGCCCTTCACTTGCTTAGTGATTGTTGGTTGGCAGCTTCGAGGCAAGCACTGTAGGAGAGCCTCCTTGGCCAGAAAATAGAGCGCAAAGCTTTCTTCTGCACTGCTTCAATACTGTCACTCAGTCGTGATGGTAGAGCTGACCAAACAGGGGCTGCATACTCAAGAATAGGTCGAACCAGAGAACAGTAAACAGATACCAGTCCGCTATTACACACGACTCCTAGGGACAGCCGCGCATTTCACCGCCCTTTCTTTCTAGCGTCCTGATGAGAGTTACAGAACATCTGCAAGAAAGACCAATAGAAATGGATTTCAGGGGGAAAAAATGTAATCTATACAAATATTAAATTTGAAAGCAATTTCTCCTCTAAAAGATAATATTGCTGACTTTATGTCTTTAGCAAACGATTATTTGAGCAAACAGGTCAAAATCTATTACTGAGACTTATTCTCAGCATTCCGCTGAAGTCCCATGGTATGGCATTACATTTCCGAGTTTTTTGCGTTTTATATAAATGATCAGATTTTTCTAATGACAGCAAAATGGTATTGATGTAGTTTCTTGTTAATTAGGAAAAAACAACTTCCTGCTAGGCAATGTGTTGGTATCTCCCTACTGAATGGGGATACTCATTTTCTACAATCCTACTCGGCTGCATAACTTCTCCCTCTAAAATACAGGTTTTTGGAGGGGCAATTTTATCGTCTAAGGTCCCAATCGCACTAGAGACAAACATTTAAAATGTCTCGGAGAAGATTGTTGAGAACATCTTGTTTGAACAATTATGTAATTGAAATTGCACAATCGCACTGCAAAACTTACCTGGCAAACAAGTGTCACAAGTGGTCATCAAATTTCTGGCGCCAAAATTTTAATTGCGATTTGTGGGAGTATTTGTGTTTACAACTCCGTGATGAGTTTCAAAATGCTCCCCAAAAGATTTCTATTTCTTTTTCAGCGTTCTTATTTTGTACGTTTCAGTACAATAATGAAAGGCAAATACTGATGATGATTTCGTGCTTTCTGAACACGGCGACGATGAGTTTTCAGAGTTCGCTACATGCGATGGCACAGGTGGAATATAATAATACGGACTTGGTTGGTTTGTAACCGGCAAGTTAAAATTGCCGGTAGGAAAATAGTTGTACGGCCAGTTGCACTTCGACATATTGCCTTGTTTACTTGCAAAGTCGATTGTGCACAGATCGAGGCCAGAGTGGCGCGAACGTCACCGAACGAACGTCACCGCGAACGTCGCGAACGTCAGTCGTTCGACTGATTTTTCCTAATTTGGTAAGAGCTCATTGTCCTCGATTGTCCTGCCTCGAGGCAGGACAAGTTCTTTGATGTTTGTTCGGTTTCGGCAGTTTCACGCAAATTTCCAAAAAAGACGATCGCACTGGGACAAGTCGAACAATGATTGAAGTAACTGCCAGTGGATCAGATATTGGAGTCGAATAATTTCCCACCTGGTCCTACATCAACTGGACGATAAATATCAGCAAACTTAGCTCGTGAAGACTTCTTGATTAGCACGCTCTCAACTGATCAAGGGAGAATTTGATACAGTCGCTGACACTTTCGCTCTGCAGTGCTGAATTTTACTTTGAAAGTCGGTTGTATTTGCTTGTCAGAGTTATTATCTATTTATGAGAGAGACGGCAAGTCCATATAAACAAACCGAAGGTGGTTGGCTTTCCTATGAGTAGCCTAATCAAGTTTTAAAATTTTTGAAAATTGTATCGCTCATGGCGCGGTGAGGGACAATACATCGATTTTGTTCACAGTTTTCATCTTTCTCTGTCAGAATTCTACCCCCATGCATACACGAAGATACTTTTGACTACAGTGGAAAAAATCATAGATACTTCATTCAAGTGGAAAGATGTCACATCGCATGGACAGCCGATTGTAAATTAGATTTTAACATAATTGTAAATTAGATTTTAACATAATTGTAAATTAGTATGTATTTGATAATGTAAGAGCCACCCAGTGAATTTTATCAATAAACCTTTATTATTATTATTATTATTATCATTCGAGTATGGGCAATTTTTCAGGATTTCATGTGTTGGAATGTTGTCAGATTTCAGTTACTGCAACTAAACTGGAAAAGTTGTTGGCAACTGATGTCAGTACGAAACCATAAACCGGCTTTTTCAAGTGTAAATTTGCAAGATAGATTTGTGAATGGCGGCATTACTCAATTGCAAAGACAGAACAATAGTGAGCAGTGCATTTGCTGCCGGATCGCTCGTATGCCGGCTGTCTCATAAATCCCAGGAACTCTCAAAAATACTTTGAAAGACGATAATTCCTTAGTTAAACTTTTATAAAAAAGATATGTCATTTATTTAATCAGAGACGACAATTTACGAGGCGACTGGTCGCTGGTGTGGTGGCCTTTGCCAGCTTTGGAAAACATGAAGTGATGCATGGTGTCGTTTTACTTTCACTTTGCTAAAATTGCACAGCTAAACGACCACCATGCAAGGGATTGAACAAACTGAGGAATACATTCTTTGTTTTTTGTTTGAAACTGTAAGTACTCATTCAACATTGTAAGTAATAAAGTACTTTCATTCAACATGAAAGTAATCATATTATGTATATGTTTTTTGAATCGCATTGACAATTTCAAACAATTTTCTTTCACTTGTCGTAGTCTAAACTAGCAGAAGTGTGTGTTTATGCTACCCGTGTTATTAATAGTAAATCGCTCCTACTGAATAATATTCTCAAAACAATTTGGAATTAATTGTACTTGTGAACAGATCGGACTTTTTATAATTTTCTCTCGTGACTTCGCCACTCGAGTAAAATTACAAACGTCCGATTTTTTCACCCGTACAATTAATTCCAAATTGTGCCGGTTAACTTTCACGAACTGTAAATGTCATGTGTATTTTTTCCCAATTTGTTTATGAAAAAAATTAGAATTGAACGATTAGTCGAGGTTGTTGAGATATGCTGTCAAGATCTTAATAGAAATAGTTTCAATTTACTGTGCTACCTTAATTCATATCAATATCCCGGCGTATCCAATCGAAAGAAACCGAATGTTATTTCAATCGAACTCAGTCGTTTGCTTTAGTTCGATTGAGTTCGGTAATCGAACATAATCGAACTACGGATTTTTGGTGAGTTCGATTATCGAACTAAAAATGTAATCGAACTGAGTAGTTCGATTGTGTTCGGTGAACGCGTAAAACCGTCTACAAACCATGACAACAGCCTGCACGAGTAAAACAAAATATTAAAAGACGCTATTAAAGAAAAGCTCGAAAATATTATTAGTACAATCATGGAAATCATAGAAATATTATATTCCAGAAACCCGGGAATAAATAAACATTGGTGTACTCCCTCCTGGGCCGTACTTGGCTATCTCAGAGGTGGTAACAAAATAATCGAACGTAATCGAACGTTCGATTGTGTTCGATTGATAAAATTTTCTGGAGAGTTCGATTATTACCGTCACATTTCAAGATGGCGGCGCCCGGGACCGGACAAAATTAACGCTTTTCCGCTATGCATATGGACTAATTTATGTTCAATGAACATTTTGGGCGACACTTGTTAAAACAGCCGAGGATCCCTTTAATAGCCAATCTCAAACTCTATTTTGTAAATAGGATATATATTCAGCTTCAGTTGTATGTCGCATTTATACAGATCAGATGTTCTCTGCAAGTAATCATGAAACAATATTCTACATGAAGAGGAGAAGTGTCATTGATACTGAGACTTGAATTCGAACAGCATCATAATCATTTTAATTCATGAGTATGCTCTAAACTTATACATCAAGTATTTTGTCTCCGATGTACATAGTCTCGTGTGGTTTTACAAATCAATATCAAGAAAGATTCACTACAGTCAGTGATCGAATGCAGCAACAAATTGTTGTTAGATCTCCGTTCTCACGAGAAAATGGTAACAAGATAAGTTTCAGTGTGTCAAAATTTATTCAGTAAGGATATCTATGTTAATGCAGATTTTCCAAGTTCTCCTTTTCATGTTCTCGGAGTTCTGTGCATGTTTAGTTTTCATCAAAATTGATCGTATGCAGCAAAGTTAATCGAATGCAGCATTTAAAATTGTCGTTGCTTTTTCTCTATTATCTAGCGGGTTACTAGATGGGCAATTTTAGTTCTTACCTTTGTTTGTGAAGCTTTAAATATTCCTTAAAAAAACTGGAGCTCAGCTATAACTTGTGTTTGAGGAAATGTGGTTTATTTTCTCCCATTTTGAGCCAAGGTGCGATGTTGTCGAGTCGGAAATTATAACCGCTTGCGCGATTCGAAAAGACAACATTTCCTTTGGTGATTCTAAAGGTGGTTAGCCATTTTTTAATATATTTTGGTTTTTACTACAGCAAAGCTAGTGAAAGTTGAATTCAAGTTCCTAATTCACAATTCAATTCGCATACCGGTTTTTTCAATCCGAAACGGGTTCTGAATGGCATTTCCTTAGACCATTAATTACTGCATTTGATCGCTCAGGTGCCGTCAATAAACTAACATTTCTATACAAAATAAATATATTTGTGAACAAAAAGTGATAAACACAGGAAGAAAAGGAATAGTTATCTGGGAATATGAAGATCTTTTATCATATGAAGGTCTATACTCACTCTACGAACTTCAGAAATGCAAAGGTGAATGTTTTCAAGCAACAATCGAGTTTTGGCTCACGAACGAGAGGAAAGCAATATCACGTCTCACAACTTCCAGGAAGAAGGAATCGACTGGATATTTTACAGAACGAAAGAGCTACCTGAGATGTTTTATCAGTGTGGAGTGAAGATGTTCTAAATATTCCATGCGGTAAGTAATGTCAAAGTGAATTCAATTTTGTTGCTGCACTCGATAATTGCTGCATACGATCATTGACTGTATGTATATCTACATGTACCGTTAACACAAAAGGGCCTAGTCTATTTACAGGCATTGATCTGCAATTCATTCCTGGTTGAAAATAGGCATAGATCAGCAAATACTAGCTCAAATCAAGTTCTGTTTGCACCAAACAAAGCTAGAGAGAGGGTACAGTGACCTTCATATCGGTTTTTTGCTTTTTGTGGGAGGGAGCCAGAGTGTACAGAAGCCAAAAGTGCTTGTATACATGGGGTTTAGGTTAGAAATAGTGTTTTCAGCATAATTATTTTGAATGTCTCTTACAAATCTTGTTCGATGAACTTGACTAAGGCCTTAGAGTTAGAAATGATACATGTAAGGTGAAGGTAGAGAAACTCCAAATGGTGCAAGTTACTTCAATAATTGAGCCAGAAACAACACTACAAATATCCCAATATCGTCTGCCCCATAAGACCCCTTTCCTGTTAATTGATACAGTATGCTTGAATTGTGTCAACTAATGCCTTCATCATTATTCAATTGCCCTTCACAGCTATCCTTGATTGATCAAAGAACCCTTTTTAATCAACCTTTGTCTTTCAGCAGGTGCCAACACTTTACTGGTAGGAATTCCTACATAACTGCTAAGCACTTGAACCAAACATGAAATTTTGAATTTTCCTAAAATTTATCAGGAAACATTTTGACGTGTCAAACTTATGTGTAGGGCCCTCACTGTTGCTATGGCAACTAAGTTTGAGCAACTGATCAGACCAAATAGCAAATTACGTATTTTCTGCTGTTTTATGTATATTATGTAGATTACAAAATCTAATTTCCAAACGTTTTGATTAATTTGGAATCACTTTAAACATTTTTTTGACATCGATAAAAAATAAAAAGATGGCAGCCTCAAATCCAATACGAGAGTATTGTGATGTCTTTACTCTTATGACTACAGATTATCAAAACCAAAGTTATTAATTAGATTTAGAATCCTAATGACATAATTAGTTAGCAGACCAATTTCGGTGTTGTTTAAAATGTTTATAATAAGGAAGTCAGGGATGTAGCAGATTTTTGCTAAAGTAGGTCCATGTTGGTTTCAAGGGGGTCCACGGATTTTTCAAGCACCGAAGGTGCGAGTTTCTAGGGGGTCCAGGGGCATGCCCCCCGGGAAAATGTTTGGAAATTCGACTTAAAATGGTGCCTTTTAACGTGTTTTAACCACCAAACTGATACAGTAACCGATTGATGGGATTGATCAACTAAAAGTTGATATGTTATGTTTTTCGCCGTGAGGGTGAAAGGTTTCAGCTGCTAGCCCTTCGTCAGAGGATGATATAGTAACCACTTGTATAGCTATGTTAAATTCAGCAAAAAAATTCCATATTTCTATCAATGCCTGGGTAATTATGTCACATCACGTAGAGCTGCTGCGTTCGTTTGCAAATCTCAGCTGTAATTAATGCTTTGTATTTATTGTGTAACAGAATATTGTAAAATTACTTGTAAATGACATATAAATGTTTATTTCCTTTTTAAGAAAGTGTTCAAATCGTAAGCTGTTTCCATTCAAAGTTTTTAAAATATCTTTCCCTCTCGTAAATAGCCAGTCCGTGACAAGGTAATAGCCGGGCAAATGGACCGCGGACGGGCTTCTTTCTACATCCCTGAAAACAACAACAATTTTGTAGTATTTATTTTAAAGGAAGTTTACATAATTGTAAAATTTGTGTAAGTTCGAATGCAAGACATAATAACATGCATTTCATTGCAGGACCTTAGAAAAGCAAACATGCTGAAATCACAAGTAGACACGTACAAAAAGCAGGTACTGTATGTACAGGCACTGTTTATTGTTTTGTAAGAGTAATAACAACTGGCTTGTACAGTATAATGTAGATGTAATTCAAACAGAACTTTTATACCTTTAATTAATGGACAACGCCAGTAAATGTAAAGTTTACGAACAATCTGTTTCAATTTTGAACACAACTAAGCCTTCACTTTATTCCAGGAAAATAAAAACTGTGACTGGCTTGTTAATATAACAACAACAAATGTTGTGAAATGAACAATACAGTAAAAACCCGCATAAAAGAACAAGTGGATTAAGAACACTCAGGCTGAAATTTGGTCAAAAAAGTACCA
>JAOBYG010065218.1:0-11791 GCA_025403545.1 Epizoanthus stellaris | reverse complement strand
TGGTAATGTTAAGGGGTTTCGTCAACTGGTTCCAAAGTTAGAACATCCTTGGTTTTAGTGAAATCGTCTCTAGCAGGACAAGAGTTAATTAATTAAGTACATGATTCAAATACTTTTTTGCTATTATGTGATAATTCTTACAGTTAATGAGTAGTTTTACACTTATAAGGTGGCCAGGTCATTTTATTTAATTAAAATATTCAATTGTACAACCAACTGGGGTGAGGAGTATTGTGGCAAGACACCATGACGGGGGATTTGCATTGTTGTGTCTTGGCCATTGTACAAGATTGCTTATTGAATAAATAAAAGTGTTGATATTATTTATTTATTGGTGTCATGAATCACAAAAGGGCGAAAAGATGCAGTAGATTTATAAATATTTAATAATAATATAAATAAATAAATAAATAAATAAAGAGAATTCCTAAATATAAGAAAAACATTAAGTCAAACTATTCCCTCTTTCTGTTTCCAAGTTTATAATAATAATAATAACAACAACAACAACAACAACAACAATAATAATAATAACAACAACAACAACAACAACAACAACAATAATAATAATAAATAAATAAATATTTATGTAGTGCCAATTCCAGAAAACTACCTAATGGCAATGTTTACAATTACTGATGAAAAAGAAAATGTGATAAAATCTAAAATCAAAAGTGTATACCAGTATGTACAAATAAATGCTAGTAAAATAAATCAATAAAGATGCTTGTTTGAAAAGCTAGGTCTTCAGTTTGCACCTGGAAGTTTTAAGATTTTGGCTGTCCCATACTTCCTGGGCAAGAGTGTTCCAAAATCATGGAGCAGCAAACGAGAATACCTTATTACAAATGAACATTTTTAAAACCAGTCAAGCTTTTCTTACAATGTCTATACAAGTGGAAGTGGGGCGGTAATTGGCCTTATTCACGATGCTAAGTTTGCAATGCAATGTGGGTATTTCCAGTCTCCACAGGGGGCACATTTGTGCTACTCGGTCAAAATTTGAATTTGAATTTGAATTATGCGCCAAACTGTCTGTTTGCCCCCTGGGTACACTGGAATTACCCATGATGCACAGCGAACTCAACAATGTGAATACATGGAAACTGATGATGTGCACTAGTCAGTTTCTTGATGAATCATCAAATTCTCCCAACTAGGTTTACAAGCACTGTATGCAGAATAATAAGGAGAATTTAACAAATGAACACTTGGAAATAAAGGTTTAATTTTCATTTGTCTGAAGTATTCTACATGTACAACTGACACACAATGAAATGTCTTGGAATATGTCTACTACCAGTGTCTGGTATTCTTAACATATTTTATTAAATTATTTTAATAATAATACAGTCATACAAATAGCAGTTGCTATGTCTCAAGTAGCAAACATGAATAATCAATATGTTCTGTTTCTATAGCTAGCTATGAATTCTTCAAATCAAGAAACACGTTCATCTTGCCACAATAAGAAAATATTTTCTAAATATAACTTGCATTTCCTAATTCTTGTCTGCCACAAATGTTAATAAAGTAACCACACCAAACTTATGCATGATGGACCAAAGGTTCCAAAACAAAAAACTGCAATTTTAATTTGTATAAACAATTTCACAAAAAATTATCAAACTTTGTCCAAAATAGACTCGAGTAGACCAAAGTACTAATAACAATAATTCCAAAGTATCTATGGGAACGTGATATGGAGACAACAAATTTTAATTTTAAACATTTTTATTGAATGTGAATATGGATGCGACTGGTAAGTAATTTAAAGCACATTTCTCACTTCCTTTTCTTCATCCACATTTCACAAAGAATTCCACTGCTAATCAACTCAGGGGATTTGCAGAGAATAAATGCATATATATGTACTGTCCAACAACTGTTTAGTAGGAAATCTGAAATATTTATATAACTTTTTGTTTGACGTTTGTGTTTTCTTCAAAAAAATATTTAATCGATTAAAAACAAGCAGTTGTTATAAAAGCCTCATTATGGCATTCTAGAAACAACTCAGAAATTCAATTTATACTACTACACAAGATGCAATGATAAATATGCTAATTTTAAATATCAGATCTACTATACATGTATGTCAACACCAAATAAATGACAATTTTATGACTTTGGAAAAACACTGGAAAATATACCCTGATTCAATTTACTAATAAAACACTTTTTCATTCAATACTTATTTCAATAGTACATTATTTTAACCAAAATATAAAAAAATGAAAGAAACATTTCTCTAATCATAAAATTGTATTAATTAATTTTAACTGATACTGATTATTCATAAAAAATTAATAACACTACAAACATCAAAATTGTTTAAAATTGTTTTATATGTGCTCAAGGTAGTTAGACTCTACTCATATGGACTGAACCACCACAAGACCACAAATGCTTTAGATGTGCTCAAATCAGTGTGATAATCTATAATGAACTGTCAGAAGCCCACAAATGACAGATCCCAATTTTCATTAGTTTTCATCATACACTTCTTATAAACTGGTTGGGAGAATTTGAAGTATCATAACTTTGTTGTGACTGATAACTCCATATTTTCTCCCAAACCATCTGCTGATTCTATTATACAAATTGTAAGGAGAAGCTAGCATTTGATGTTTATCAGGGTGAAAGGATTGGTGCCAAGGCACTGAAAGTGACATATGGGGAATGCTACTTTATTTTGCATTACTAGCTTAGCAATTATCCCTAAAAGTTTCCCAGCCATCACCAAATCATGCTAATCCCCCATCTCCACAACCATTGTACAGCAGCAAATCCCCCATCACACCCCAGCACAACAGGCATATGGTACCACACACACTAGCCAATTTTTCATTGGGCAAACATAATCTTACCTTGTCAGGCAAACCCTTATGACAAAATATTCACAAGAAGCTTATACTGTCTGACAGCAGCCTGACAAATTTTACTCCAAAAAAATACGCAGTCTCCCCACAAAAAATTGGCCAGTGATCTTAAATATGTCACTTTTGCAAGTTTGTTTGTCTTAGTTAAAAAGAAACATGGCTAGCACAATTTTTCCAGTGATGTTCTAAAGTCGAGATTACAACATGGTTGCCACTCATCAGGTTAACAAAATCCCCTGACTTTTCCCTGACCACAACATAATTTTAACTGACCATGCACGATGTAGTTGCATGGATAAATTTCAAGTGCCTAAGTATGGCACAAACTTCAGGGGCATTTCCCTCATTTTTTTCAAAATTTGACTCTCTAAATCACAATTTGTTAACCAAAATATAAAATTCCCTGACTTTTCCCTGGTTTTGATGAAGAATTAAGAATTGCCCTGACTTGATCCCAAATTCCCTAATTTTTTCCTGACCTTATTTTTTCCCTGACTTTTCGCTGACCTGTGGCAACCCTGTTGCAACTTAAAAACTGCCACACTTTATCAAAGATAATCTGTGCACAATTTGATTTGCTTGTTCTTTGTCCAGAAACAGTTCCTTTGATCAATAGGCCACCTGCTCTATGCTGAAACACTGTCGTATATTTAAATTTTTGATACAACACTAAAACTTATTGTAATTATTATTGTTAGTAAAAACATTTTGCACTAACAAAGGTTTCCCTGTGGGTAAAAACTTTTTAAGTTTTAAAATTTTCTTGTTATCAGTTAAGTATTATAACAGAAATGGGGGCAATAACTAATATATTATATAACTTTACATTTCCCCATCCCACCCTGCCATCATGCAATATGTTAACATAAATAATTATATTTAGACACTCCAGTAGAACAGTTATGCCAGCTTTTAAAAGCAGAAACATGTTAACATTGTAACTGAAAGTGATTCACTGCACAGGTCAGCATGTGTATACGAATAATATCCCCAGGTAAAATCCTTTTGTTGGCAAGGAGTTGAGTGATTGGTAATTTTAAAAGTGTTAGTGAATGAATATAAAAGATTACTATTTAGAAAAAAACTGTCAGCTTTCAATATTTGAAAGGCAACAATATGGTTTGCTAAAACAAATAAAAACAATGGCACAAGTAATTGAAATGATAACTTGGAAAGCACATATAGTCTGCAAACTATCTGTAATATTTATAGGCTATAGTGTTTAGTGTAATAAAGGAATTCGCAGCACTGAGTACAATTACATGAATAAATTATGAATTGTCCCAACCACTTTGCAATTAGAAATTTTCATTTACATACACAGTTATGGCAGTACCTTTACAAACGTGTCAATCTCTATGTAATAATTGTCTTCAAAAGATATAATAAATGGACCTCAATCCAAACCATAATTTTTTTCATGTAAACACAGGTTGTCAGTCAATCACTCTGACAGCTACACTTGAGTGGGTTTCCTGAAACGAACACACACAGGAAGTGTGACTGTTGCTGCGTATCCCTGCCGTCTTGTGTTTGTTGCTTGGAACTCCCTGCTCGTTGTGATTATAATCAATGCATAGCTAAAGAATAAATCCATGCAATGTTTTGATGAGCCGTTCATTAGCGGCATACAGATTCTAATATTTTATTTTCATGCGCGATTTGTTTTCGTTCGTGATATGCGATGACACAGAAAGGTCGCCAGCGGTGAGCCCGACAATACGTCAATAGTCAATAGATCTCATAAAAATACCTTGCTATTCGTGTGATTCCTCATAATAAACGCACGTTCTGACGCAGAGAGGCAATTTAATAGGTCTTATTTTTAGTACGGTTTATACAGACCAATATTAAATGTTCTCTGTGCTATTATCATACGGTTATCCACTCAGAAGTGCGATGGTCGCCGATTCGATGAGAAGAAGATTAGAAGCTCGAACCTATTTTGCGACAGGCCGAAACGAGTTCATAGAACTCCCAGTATTAAATGTCACAGCCGCGATGAAAACAATCTTCTTGAAGGTTTTAGCTTTCCACTCGAGTTAACTTTCTGATTGCCCATTATTGAATATGCGATTTTCTCATTTCCGTAGGAACAGATCCCTCAGAGAAACACGAATCACAAAGTGCGAAATTTCCATTGGTTTTCCCCGGCTGTACTTTAACACTTTGCGCTGGAGACTCGATAAGAATCATGAATATTACATCTGATGATAATGAGAGAAAATAATATTTCAAGCAGGGGGTTTTGAAAAAATACGAACTGAAAATATAATTTAAGATTTTGGTTGTTATACAGATTGAAACTATGGCAATTGAAGAGTTCTCACAAATATACCGAGTCCCAACAAAGGACACAAGAACAATTATTATTTACCATTACTAGAATATAAATTTTAGCTCGCCCCCACTAAGTCTGAATTTTTATTTCTATCGATTAGCGTAACCTACACGGAATCGATCTCTTCGTTCGACAAGTCCTCACTTCTAAAATCTCTCTCAAAGTTTCGATACGATCTTTCATCTCAACAATTTACCTACAATATTTATTTTTAAACATCGAATGGACCACCACAAGAATTAACTGTTTGTCCTTTTTTAATATTTTATTTCCCAAGAACGAATTACTTCCCACACCGGAGAGAAATGATAGATTTCATGACAGTGTACGATTCCCATGAGATCAATATAAATTTGTCCGTATATTTTTATCCCCAAAGTGAAATTGTAAACCATTCATTCAGTTTGGATTCCTGAGAGATTGTTGTCCCGAGATGAAAGAAATTTCTCAAGCGTTTGAATCCCTTCACAACAAACTACCGAAACTTGCCAAACTTGGTATGAAAAATAAATGAAGTGTGTGTCTTAAAATCATGGACGGACGTTCGGGGCAGGCCACATATGTACATAATATTTACGTCTGTCTTAACAAGCAATTTCTTAGCGAGTAAAAAACCGACTGTTGAAACCAGTCCATAATCAAGTTTTATTTATACCGTGGCCCCATGGTTGTCTTGCCCCCGCAAACCAACCATGTTTTGACCCGTACCTGTTCAAGAGCTTCCTTCAGTTGTTCGGCTTGGCTGATCACCGAATTCTCGTCCAATGTTTGACTTGTTTCAGATAGCGAAGATTTCACAACCCGACTCTGCACATTGCCGGCCTGAAATTGAAGTAAATTAAACAATGGTTTGGGGTATACAAAATAAATTCAATTCTATAAATCAACATATACAGCGCGAAGAAGAAAACAAAATATTCTCTCTCTCTCACACGGCACCGGTGACTCAGTTGATACACAATCTCCGCGAGAATGCAATTGCAATTCACCATTTCCGCTGTAGAATTATTTTTTACCTGATTTGATTTCAAGTCGACAGCAATCCAGGACAGGGCTACAATTTCTTCCTCCTCTGCTTCGCTTTCTAAGCCTTGACTCCGGGCAGCTGTACAGTGAAAACACACAAGCTTATCGAAAGAACTCATGTTTAGCCACTACCGGAATGAATCAAGGAGATGTTGTTCTGATCGAGCGAGACCAACTCGGCCGTGTATTGAAGATCATGTGAGGAAACCGGCAACTCCAGTGATCTGATTGGCTAACCGCCAATGTGGGGGTTGTCTCTTCTGCCACGTGGATTAGAAATAATTATTACAATCCAGTTGGTTCCGTTCGTGAAATCTGCAGGACTGATCGCTACTTTTGCACACCCGGTAACCGTTTTCGTTGCTGTGCAATTTGGGGAACCACCAAGACTCTCTGAAGGACAGACATCGCAAACGAGAAGATAACATAAGAGTTTTTAATCCTAAGCAACACTTGTGAAATTTTAATTTTATTTTCTTGTGATGATGCGAGACTGTCTAACAACAAGGAGTGCGGCCAAATCTAACGGTATAAGATCATGGAAAACGCCTCGAACAAATCCTCGGTAGCAGTTAATTTCTACACTTTTGTGTTTGCCCCTAATGGGTTTGGTTTTGTTGTTTTAAAGCAATTCGGACCGCAAATTGAAAGATAATTCTTCAGACGCACCTGTGAGGTTTCAGTAACGACTCTCGACAGTGTCGTTAGTACTACGACTGCCGCGAAGGTATTTCACAATAAGCTCACGAATTGTACAATTGAATTGTACAACTCATAACCCTACACATAAAATGCTGTCTAAATTTTAAAAACATTGAGATATTAAAGTGCCTGGCTGTTGTATTTATAATACCGGACGGCTGTTATTTTGCTAACTCGATTATTAAACTGAGTTACCAACTTTCGCAGTCTTCGCACAGAACTAGTCTATTCCCGGGACTTGGACACCTGTTATAGCAGGTAGACTTCCAATCGAAGATACCATGAGATAAAGATGCTCGTTTGACTAAAACGAGAATACCAAACTGATTGCCCTGCATTTCATGGTCGATCAAACTTAAACTTGCCGGTGGTTCATTTATATGCAACAGTTTTTAAGTTTCTGGTTTTGCTTTCAACCAATAAAACATCCAACACGATTGATTATACATAAATGGTTCAGAACTACTCTCATAAACTAGTCGATCGGCGGAATAGAACGGCGTTTTCAAAGTCTTTTCAAGATCTTACCTGTCAATTCGTGTGCAATGTTTTATATGTTAATAATTATCGCTTTTGTGGTAACGACTTCCTTTCCCGTTGTCACCAATAAGTAAATTTGGATTTTTCGGCAAGTCCGTCGAATATTATGACAGAATTCACAAACGCGCGATGTTTCTTCACGAGTTTTTGTACGGCATTTTAGGCCATAATTTGTTAGCCTTGATAGAAGTCACTGTATCATGCCATCCTCTTGAAGTTTTCACTTGTAGCTGATATTTGAGTTCTTTTCATGAATCGAATTCGTGTTGTAGGTCATAAATTATACGCACGCATAAACAGCACCCGCGAAACAAATAGTGGATATATACTCTCGCTCCGAGTGGTTGTCAGCATAACAGCGCATAACCCAAGTTCGAATCTGAAAGCAGATTGGCGTTCGCTACACCATATCACGGCATATGTAAACATCCCAATAAAACTCCCCTCTATTTTAGTAACTTTATCCGCCAAACCGATGAAAATTATCCGTGCATTTCCTCTGTTAGTTCCCGCCCAAGTGTGCTCGAGGGTATATGTGACAGAGCAGGGAGCGAAAATCACTGATGGTTGGCATTCAGCTCTTCGCGTTTGTCTTAGCGAACAGAAAATTGCACTGACTTCGGCACGCACCATTATGGTTTCGTCAATAAAAAGTACACTTTATATTTTAATAGCGTACATATAGAATTTCTGATGGGTAAGTCGTTCCGTATTTATGGGGAATACAAACACAGCTTTTTTACCCATCTCTGGACTTATTTCTATTTTTAAAAGTCAGAAGAAACAGCTTTTTCATGGAGTCCAGATCACTTGTAATTTCTAAACAGCCGGCCGAGGTCACGATAAGTTTGACAGTTTTTGTCAATACTTTTGTTGGATCTGACTGGAACCTCCAGCGGTAAAACTGTTACACAACGTTGAGTTTGACAACTTGAGGGTTTATTTTATGCAGAATTACAGCGTTTACGGTTTCTTTCGAGGCTTCCGCAGATCTATTTAAGATTTATTGTCAGCGCGGGCGTATAATTTTGCCCTTTATGTGAAATTTTGCGGATGTACGTCAAAACCTTAAACTTGGATTAAGAAAAGACGGTAAAGAACTCTACTGGCAAAAAGTATTCTCTAGCAAAAATAAAAACTCGTTTCGGAGCAACCAGCTCCTTCGTAATGCGGTATATTTCCTGAGTACATCACATGCTTGACTTTAGCTGTATTCAGCGTAATACAAATTTATTGACAAAAATACTGCGTGGGTTGATGACAAAATAATTTGGAAATCGAAAAGTAAAGTTCGGCGAACTGAGGAATAACGCGGATAGAGAGAATTTGTGTTATCTAAATCAACATCTGATAAAACATGAGCAACTTTTCGCTACTGTCACTACGAACAGAACACAAGTCCACACCAAAGAGATAAAATTCACAACAGAATTTTAAAAAATAGTTTTGCAAGGATTACGTTTCCTTGGGGAAGGTTTGTTTTGAATAAAGTCGGCTGCTAAAGCTAAACAAATAGATGACGGCCAGCTAATCACTGCTTGACAGAGGCGAAGAAAAACACTTTATAAAACTGGAAAGTCTCTGGGAAATGCTTAATTGTTCATACTGACAAGCATAGAAATAAATTAAGTTTTAAAAATCGAACTGTCTCTGTTTTTAAATGGGTTTTACAACTACGACAAACTAAGGAATAGTGTTTCCTTAACATATTATTGTTGGGACTTTGAAAACAAAGATAAGCACGAATCCCTGCTGATCCATCCTTGCAAACTTCACTTAATATCTATACGCGAGAACAGAAGCACAAGATAGCGAACAGCGAAATAGCAATTTCAACGAAACGCTCATTATTTCGCCGAGCTAGTCCTAAAGTCGTTAGATACACGACAGAAGACGGCCTAAATGTAGATGTTGTCATATATTACAATACTACAGACGTAGATTGGTCTTCAATACAATTAGGACGCAATTAACGAAATATAAACAAGTTATTTCGAATTGTAAGTGATCGAACAATACTGCCAAACGGAACGAACTGGTTAGCTAAAAGAGTCCCACACAGTATGTGTATCACGGCTATTCCACACAGTTGGGACATTCAACCTCACAGGAAATCTCCCGATAAGAATTGAGAAACCCAAATAACAATTGTTGTCAAAATGAGAAATCTGTCACAGTTCGAAACAATACCGCCCCCACAGCTCGCTGACAGGCTCTATGGAGCGTGTTTACAGTGGCTGTCACGAATGCTTCTCGCGTCTGTCCCATCTCCTTGTAAACTTCAACAACACTTTGCTAAAGTCTTTGTCGACAGACGTGGAGTTTTGAATACTTGCTTCCAATCACCTCGCTTACTTTTTAGTACTAAACCATACAATTTTGTGCTCCACCAAATTGCGAATTTATAACTAGACTCAATATAATGCAGCAAACGTACTGAAACGTTCTTGAAACGACTTATCTGATATAAGTCCGAGGACTGAGATATGGCGATTTTAATTACTATTTTGGAGCCAAGACCATAATAACTAGCCGCAAGCCTAATTAAATTTTCCCCGGGTGTGGAAAGGTCCCTGAAAATGGAAAGAATAGAGATAGCCAGTCAATTCTGGCTATCCGATCAGAAATAATGAAAAAAAAATAAGCGAACAGTGCGGGAATTTCCTGGCTAATGACAAAAACACTCGAAGTGCTACGCAGAATGATCCGTTTAAAACGAACAGGAGTTCATACAAAAGCGACATGAACAATGGCTGGTATCTTAGTCTCGGCCTCTCCCTTAGGGGAGCGCCTTTGTCTGAGCTGGGTAACGCCTAAATTGTGTAATTGCCACCAGCTACACAAGACAACCCTTCCTTTTGACCTCACAGTGAACTGTAAACATAATTTGGAGAACTAAGTAGCTCCTGTGGTAGTTCAACAGACCTGATTTACTCGAATATTGACAGATAAAGTTATCGTACAGAAAGGCAAAAATATACAGTGACCAGATAGAGCTACGAACTACACAAGACGATGCCAATCTGCCCGTCTCAAAGTCACGTGAATGAATTATGGCTAAACAAAACCAGCACGTTGTCGTCTGATGCTCAATTAAAAATCGTCTGGAATAAGCCTTATTCAGAGATTACGCCATTCTCAAATATTTTTTAAATAAAGCTTACAAAAGCACAAAGCAGTTTGTTCTTATGAAACAGTTCCGCGATCCGCCCTAAGAAATACCCTGGCACGTGCCAATAACTAAAAATCAGCATGCTGGTCGTGTGATGGTTGAGAAATCGTCTAGCCTGAGATTGCACCATTTCTTTTGTATTTAGTTCCAATGTCCAAGCTGAAGAAAATATTCTAGAATTAGAAACTCGCCTTCTTTGTGCCTAGCACAGCGGGGAATCCCAGAAGACCAAGAAACTCAATCCAGAACAAAACAAAAGATAGAACTATAAACAATGACATCTGATTGATAATTTTTATTCAAAACATTTAGTATTTCACTATTCACAAAGTTCCTGTTTCTTCTTTGTCTTATCTCGACCATTGTAGTTGTAATCTCAGATGTACAGAGATTGTTTGACTAACGATAAAACATTTGAACCCCATAAACTACAAACTTGTCGCAGACGGCAGAGCAAATTAAGCGGCATTGCCAACTAGATTATGACGAAATAATGTATCCTGATTCGTGTTCCACTCGCGACTTTTTGTCGGTCGGTGAATTTTTCAGAGACCAGAGACCCAGAGTCCAGACATATTTTTACCGTAAATCCAATGCTTTCAATAATATTTTAATAATATTTCAAAATACAATATATATGTAGAACTATACAGCCAGATTTTCTAAATGTTAATTCAAGGACTATGCTCTGGTTGTTTACATCTGCTTGTAAAAATGAGAAAAAGCACAAATTAAAGATTGCTTCAAATCATAAAAAGAAAAGAACAAAACAGTATTTCTTCTTTGTTTTTCTGGTCAAAAATAATTTTAACACCACGACGACTACGATCTGACACGTTTCTTGCGAGTTGTTAGGACCGCTGCTAAGAACGGAACAAAACAAAACAAGTACGTTTAATGTGATGCAAGAAACGGACAATGTAAACAAAATCCACACAAATAAGTCCGAGTGTTGGAGTTTGCAACATGCATGGCTAAAGCCAAAAGTTTAATGAAAGCTTTTCAAGCGCGTGTAAACTAAAGTTAGCCACAAGGAAGCGTTGTTTTGAAGAGTTAAAGGGGCTGTGTCACGGCTATTTAAGACATTTTCGCGATGTACGAAAGTCTCCACAAATCAAAGGAAATCTA
>JAOBYG010065108.1:0-11791 GCA_025403545.1 Epizoanthus stellaris | reverse complement strand
GCAACAGTGATGACAGCTGACAGCGCTGCAACAGTGATGACAGCTGACAGCGCTGCAACAGTGATGACAGCTGACAGCGCTGCAACAGTGATGACAGCTGACAGTGCTGCAACAGCGATGACAGCTGACAGTGCTGCAACAGCGATGACAGCTGACAGTGCTGCAACAGCAATGGAAACTGACAGTACTGCGAAAGTGATGGCAACTGACAGCACTGTGACTAGGATGACACATGACAGCGCTGCGACAGCGATAGCAACTGACAGCATTGCAACAGCGATGACAACTGAGGGCGCTGTGACAGGTATTGCACTAACTGTCCTGTGACAACCATGGCATCCGACAGTGGGGCTTGAAATTACTGCTCACAAACCCGCAAAATTCCGGGCATATTTTGGAGTTTGCAAGTCCAACAAATATCCACTAGCAAACTTTTGCGAGTAAGATCTTCTCCATCATAAAAATCTTGAAGAATTCTTGCTGAATATCATGACAGTTGTTAGAAAACTTTTCTCAAATATAAATTTGAACCGAAGCACACTGATTAGCAGACCATTAATAATTCACGCATCAACAGTCTTACATGGGGGAGCAAATTAGTTTTGTTTTTCTCATCTACCAACGGGTGATTGAAAGTACTGCTGTTGTTGTTCAAGCTGTGACGAATCTCTTTCTATTAGTTTATACATTGGAAAGATTAACGTTTGCTTTAGCTACAACCTCCTAATTTTCATATTAAAAACTTTGACAGCTGAAAAGCAAATGCAAAGTCCCAAGTAAAACAGCCAGGGTGATCGTACGCGGATGGCCCTGGGACTGAAGTTGGAATCTGCTGATCTCTTAAAAACGGGTTCATCTTTTTTCAATCCTGTATGTTCGTAGCTCTTCGTATTTCTTCCTAGTTCGATTTCAGTATGTCTTTGGATATCATTACTGCTCAGATGAAGTTACAGTCGAATGCATCCATGCAAGACCAGTAAATACAAACACATCATATTTGTTTCCCAATCTGGCCTTAGTTCAACTGTAGTCTTGAAAGTGAAATCGACGTCTTGAAATCTCAAAACCGCACCCACTGTCTGCATGGGTTGTGGTGAATGTGGTTTTTGGTGGCAGTCGAGTTAACATTTAATTATCATGTTTGTTTTTGACAAAACAGTAAAATTTAAGCCTCCTTAGGGACCGGTCATTATTTATGGAAGAGGTTGGGTGGAAAATATCTACTTGAAATATAAAATAACTTGTGGACCCCCCTCTTAGCTTAAACATTTCAAGTGACCCCCCTCAAAGAAGACAATTAATTCAAGTGAGCAGATCTAGAGCTTTTGAAAGGGAGGGCACCATATGTAGTAAAGATATTTGTAATGTCGGAGTGAAGACGAATTAGTACGGAAGGCACAAGTTTCTAGGGGGTCTGGGGGCATGCTCCCCTGCAGAAAATGTTTAAGTTTAAGGTCTCTTAAATGGTATTTCCTGCAATTTGAGTGCACTTTGGTCACTTTTAGACTGAAAAGGGCTTTAAAAATAAAATCTGACCCCCCTTTTTCATTGGGAAAATACTTGTGACCCCCCATTTTTTCGCCTGCCCCCTCCTCCATAAATACTGACTGGTCCCTAAATAAACATTAATTTTCTGGATGAAACGAGAGAGTTTTATTGAATCTGTTTTTACTATAATATTTATTGAATGTTAAAGGTCATTTCAAAAGCATAACTGCTTGGAGTTGTTGAATGAATTTTGAAATATTTGAATGTGTCATTCAGCTTTTTCTCACTCTATCTACTACCTTTTCAGTACAAGTCAAGGATTTCTTGCATTATTTTAATTAGTTTCAGAGTTGGATTACTTCGAAGAAGGAATCTGCCAACGGTTCTTTGACATTTTGAGTTCTGTTGACTCTAATAAACAGTATGAGCGCATGTTTGGTTTAACCGTTGACTTTCAGATGCTATTCAAATTTTATGTGATGAATGGAGTTCTAGATTTCAAAACCAAATAGTTGTATTTGTATTTACTGGTCTCGCATGGACGAGTTTGACTGTAATTATTTGCAACACTATAAGAACTAAACAGAAGAATTACCGGGAAACAGCAGGACACAAGGAAAAACAAAAGGCCGCTGGGGAATAAAAAAAGTGCTCAGGAAATCAAAAGGGCGCTGGAAAAAGACCCACCTTTACTTTTCCAAATAAATTAAAGATAATATAGCTGTTTGAAAAAACAGCTAGTCTGCTAGTAGTTTTTTTAGTTTTTGCTAGTTTTTGGACAGTGATGGTGACTAACAGCGCTACAACAGCAATGGCAAATTACACCACTGTGATAATGGTAGAGACTGACAGTGCTGTGACAGTGGTGGTACTGCTACATGTACTGCTATCATAGCACTGTCACTTGTCATCATTGTCACCAGCCTGTACTCGCCTTCACTGTCACAGAAGTGTGAGCACTGGTGCAACACCACTGTGACACACACACACACATACATAATACATAGACTCAGACACACATAAAAATAAAAATCACCATCTCCACTATTGAAATATGATCACATGAACAGCAACATTACTGTTACCTGTTAGAATTACAGATGCAGTCACACCCACAAGTCATTCCTGCTTTGTAACATCTGGTTGGCTTTTCATCTGTTTATAAAGAAAGGTGAAAGTATGTTAAAACACCAGCAATTGTGTGATAGGAACTTACATACTGTAGGTAATGCACATATTAAACATATATGCCAACCACACACAACAATGTTCCTGAAATAAGCAGCAAGTTAAGATTCAAAACCTTTAAACAATATGAGTAACAACGTTAACTGTGAAGCATAAATGATAATTATACCAACAACTGAACCAAAAGAGCACGACATAAAGAGACCCCCCACAATAATAAGTCCCACATATTTCTCCAATATATTTGTACCAATACAAGCCCATTGGCTTATAATACTAAGATTTAGCTTGAGGTGCACTACAGCAGTGGCAAAGATAATGGACAACATTAAACTTATCTAAAGTAATACAGGGTTGCCACAGATCTTACATGTCAAAATGCCATGACTTTTCCATGACTTTTCCACGACTAATTATAAAATTTCCGACCACCAAATAAGTTTTTAGGGGGGGCTGGGGGCATATCCATTCTCCGAAAAGGGATTTCCTCCATTTTGCGAGTGTTTTCACACTATGTTTCATTTCTCACATTCTGAGAAAAAATTCCATGACTTTTCCATGACTTTTGACCATGGTCTGGAATTTCCATGACCGAAATCAAAATTCCATGACTTTTCCATGACTTTTGCTAATTTTCAAAATTCCATGACTTTTCTAGACTCCGTGGCAACCCTGTAATATTTTGTTAGTTGACAAACTGTTCAGTTTGTCTAATGTATTTCACTCTGACAGTATTCTGATACAAGGAGCTTAGAGTAACAAAAAAACTGAGCGAGTACCAAAGATATGCTTATTCCAACACATAGGTGGTCCGTGATAGAAAATGAAAATAAATATATAAATTAGCGACGAAAATACTAATATACCTGGAAGAAGGGTTTTTGTACAAATGAACAACAATGTAATTTCACCTGTATAATGTCATATCCACAGATCACTCCTGGTCCTGATACGTCTGGTCTGTTTTGCTTAATTATGATCTGTATGTTAATATTCCAAAAACAAATGATCAAATACAAACTTGTACATGTAATAAACATGTACAGCAATCTGCAAAACACACACAAAAATGTTCTAATAATACTCCACAACAAATGGCTTGTAATTATACCTAAGCTACTGAAACAAGATATCATAAGACTAACATAAAGACCCTCCCTAACACAAACAAGTCCTCATACCTCAGTCACAAATATATTTCCAGTATATTACTACCATAATTACAAGCCAATTGGCTGATAATAAAATTTATATTGATTTGGACTAGAGCTATGACAAGGATAATAGATAATACTAGATGGAAATATTAATGGTAATATTAAAATGATCTTTTGTTAATTAGTAAGCAAACTGTAGACATCAACTTGTACATTGTAATATCACAGTAAATTAATACATTTATAAGCTCTTTCTTGAATACATTAATTTACTGTGATATTGCGATGTACAACTGAAAATAAGACCAAGGAAAATCATTTTGGAACACAGAAACCGAGGGCTTATTTTCAGATACTTACAGCTAGTATTTAGTGTAGATACAAGTTACACACATTCAAAACAGTTAATCTTTCACTCTACCTGTGATAATTACAGATGTTGTAATATCTACGGGAACTTTCAGTCTTCTAACATCTGGTGACCTGTCTACAAAAACAGGAAAATAATTAGTACATTTATTTAATACAATACATGCATGCAATATGTATGCAGCACAGCCAAGTGTCAAATGTACCCATGTACCATTTATGTCGACAGTATTGCAGCAGTGAAGGCAACTGACAGCACTATGAGTGTGATGGCACTGCATGCTACTGCTATCATAGTACTATCAGTTGCCGTCAGTGCCAGAGAACTGTCCTGGCCTTCACTGACTTCACTGTCACAGCACTGCAAACACTGGTGTGGCACATCTGTGAGATTGCTCCTGTGTACGCACACAAATACATCGACTCAGACACACAAACAAATCAGAAATTAAAGATCACTGTTACATGTACCTGTTAGAATTACAGATGCTGCCACACCCACAGGTCATTCCTATCCTGTAACATCTGGTTCAGTTTATCATCTGTTTATAATAGAGGTGAAAGTATGTTCTTACACTAACAACAATAAATGGTGTATTAAATTGATTCAAAACCATTAAACAATATGAGTAGCACCCATGAAGCTTAAATCATACCAGTTACTGCAGAACCACAATAGCAGGACATGAACACCCCATCACATGCATAAGTCCCCCAGCATGAGAAACAAATATTTCGCCAATATATAATTTGTACCAATACAAAATATTAAGATTTAATTTAAGGTGGACAGATGTAGTAAGGATAATGGACAACATTAAACTTATGTAAAGGAATACTTTATTTGTAGGCAAACTATTGAGTTTCTCTTGTAGTTTCACTCTGACATAATTATGATACACAGCGTTGAGAGTAACTACTTGTAAAACAAAGTGAGCTATGCACCAAAATTATATTTATTTCAACACATAGGTGCATGTGGTCAGTGATACAAAATAGCAACAAAATAATATTTAACTTAGCAATGAAAAAATATTAAATTAATTATTTGGAAGAAGATCGAACTCTTGTACACATGAACAATAATGTAAATTCACCTGTATAATGCCATATCCACAGGTCATTCCTGTCTTGTAACATCTGGTTGGCTTATCGTCTGTTTATAAACAAAGGTGGAAGTATGTGACTATACACAGCAATAAATTGTGTAATACAAACTTACATGCACATATTAAACATAATTATATGTACAGACACACACAATAATGCTCTCACAATAATCAACAACAAATTGATTAAAAAAAATTACCATTAAACGTTATGAGTAGCACCCATGCAGCTTTAATGAGAATTATACCAGTTACTGAACCACAACAGCATGGCATAAAGGGACCCCACCCCATCACATACATAAGTCCCCCAATATGAGAAACAAATACTTATCCAATATATTTGTACCAATACAAGCGCATTGGCTTATTATAATATAATATTAAGATTTAGCTTGAGGTGGACAACAGCAGTGGCAAAGATAATCGGTAACATTAAACTTATCTGAAGTAATATTTTAATAGTTGACAAACTATTGAGTTTGTCTTGTACTTCACTTTGACATAATTATGATACAAGGAGGCAGTAAAGTTTTGTTAATTTCAAGTCATAGGTGGTCAGTGATACAAAATAAAAACAAATACATAACTTAGTGACGAAAATGCTTATATATGTGGAAGAAGAGCTTTTGTACAAATAAACAACAATTATAATATATTTTCACCTGTATAATGTCATACCCACAGGTCATTCCTGGTCCTGTTACATCTGGTCTGTTTAACTTATGACCTGTTTGCAAAGGAAAACTGTATGTTAATATTCCAAAACAAATTATCAAATATAAGATAATCGGTAACATTAAACTTATCTAACTAAAGTAACTAACAGTTTCATTAATAGTTGACAAACTATTGAGTTTGTCTTGTATTTCACTCTCACATAATAACGATACAAGGAGTCTAGAGTGACAATAACACCTGAAGTTTCAGTGATAAACATACCAGTTACCAAACCACAATAGCATGACATAAAGAGACCCCATCACATCATAAGTACCCCAATATCAGAACCAAATATTCCTCTAATATATTTTAAATTTGTACCAATCCAAGCCCATTCCCCTCTAATATAAAAAGAGTTAGCTTATGGTGGACAACCACAGTGACAAGGATGATGGACAACATTATAGTTATCCAAAGGAATATTTCATTAGTTGGCAAACTATTGAGTTTGTCTTTTATTTCACTCTGATATTATAATGATACAAGGAGGCTAGAGTAACTATAAAATAAGTGAGCTAGGCATCAAAGATAGATTTATTTTAACATAGTAGTCAGTGATACAAAATAAAACAAATATATTGATTAGCAATGAAAACATATTAACTAGTGTATTTCGGAGAAGAGGTTTTGTACACATGAACAATTATAATGTAATTTAACCTGTATAATGTCATATCCACAGGTCATTTCTGTCTTGTAACATCTGGTTGGCTTATATCATCTGTTTCTAAAGAAAGGTGAAAGTATGTCAATATACCAACAATAAATTGTGTAATACAAACTTACATAAGTAATGCACATATTAAACATATATGTACAGACATACACAATATCACTGTTACCTGTTAGAATTACAGATGCCGCCACACCAACAGGACCTTCCTGTCTTGTAACATCTGGTTGGCTTATCATCTGTTTCTAAAGAAAGGTGAAAGTATGTCAATAAAAAATATACCAACAATAAATTGTGTAATACAAACTTACACAAGTAATGCACATATATTTAAACATATATGTACAGTCATACACAATAATGCTCTCACAATAATCAACAAAAAATTTGATTCAAAAACCTTTAAACAAAATGAGTAGCACCCATGAAGCGTAAATGAGAACCATTATACCAGTTACCCCACCCCATCACATACATAAGTCCCCCAATATGAGAAACAAATATTTCTCCAATATATTTGTACCAAATTATACAAGCACGTTGGCTTATAATATTAAGATTTAGCTTGAGGTGGACAACAGCAGTGGCAATGATAATCGGCAACATTAGACTTATCTAAAGTAATATTTTAATAGTTGACAAACTATTGAGTTTGTCTTGTACTTCACTTTGACATAATTATGATACAAGGAGGCAGTAAAGTTTTGTTAATTTCAAGTCATAGGTGGTCAGTGATACAAAATAAAAACAAATACATAACTTAGTGACGAAAATGCTTATATATGTGGAAGAAGAGCTTTTGTACAAATAAACAACAATTATAATATATTTTCACCTGTATAATGTCATACCCACAGGTCATTCCTGGTCCTGTTACATCTGGTCTGTTTAACTTATGACCTGTTTGCAAAGGAAAACTGTATGTTAATATTCCAAAACAAATTATCAAATATAAGATAATCGGTAACATTAAACTTATCTAACTAAAGTAACTAACAGTTTCATTAATAGTTGACAAACTATTGAGTTTGTCTTGTATTTCACTCTCACATAATAACGATACAAGGAGTCTAGAGTGACAATAACACCTGAAGTTTCAGTGATAAACATACCAGTTACCAAACCACAATAGCATGACATAAAGAGACCCCATCACATCATAAGTACCCCAATATCAGAACCAAATATTCCTCTAATATATTTTAAATTTGTACCAATCCAAGCCCATTCCCCTCTAATATAAAAAGAGTTAGCTTATGGTGGACAACCACAGTGACAAGGATGATGGACAACATTATAGTTATCCAAAGGAATATTTCATTAGTTGGCAAACTATTGAGTTTGTCTTTTATTTCACTTAGACATAATGATACAAGGAGGCTAGAGTAAACATAACATAAGTGAACTTAGCATCAAAGATATATTTATTCTAACACAGTGGTCAGTGATACAAAATAAAACAAATAAATTATATCAATTCGCAATAAAAAAATGTTCGAATATTTGGAAGAAGAGTTTTGTACAAATGAACAACAATATAATTTCACCTGTATAATATCATATTCACAGATCACTCCTGGTCTGTTTCCAAAGAAAAACTGTATGTTATAATATTCCAAAACAAATTATCAAATATAAACTTGTACATATACAGCAATCTGAACAACACACACAAAAATGTTTTCACAATACTCCACAACAAATACATTCTAACACTGTTAAACAATATGAGCACACCTGAAACTTAAATGACAATCGCTATACCAAGCTACTGAAACAAGAAATCATAACATAAAGACCCTCCCTAACACAAATGAGTCCCCATACCTCAGTCACAAACATATTTCCGGTACATGTATATTACTATCATTACAATCTAACTGGCTTATATTAAAAGATGTAAAGTCCCTTTAAAAAAGAACCCACCCACTCCCTGTCATGAAAATAAGACCAAGGAAAATCATTTTGGAACACAGAAACCGAAGGCTTATTTTCAGATAATTACAGTATTTAATGTGGATAAAAGTTACACACATTCAAAATACACGTTAATGTTTCATTCTACCTGTGATAATTACAGATGTTACGTTGTAATCAGTCTTCTAACATCTGGTCAACTCGTGACCCTGTTTACAGAAACAGGAAGATATGTTAATACATCAAGACCACCGATGCAATACAATCCCTCACTTCCAATATACAGCGTAACAAAGCCAAGTGTACAACACACCTGTACAATATTGTATCAATAGAATAGAATATTAAAAAAGAACTCTGATTACAACAATTATTATCATAGTATTCATAAAATACTGTATATTTACTTGTATTAAAACCTGAGTTCATTCATTTAGATGGCATGTAATCAAGTGGGGGCTTGTTTTTAATTATTAGTTTTGTATCTTGCAATTTATTGTACACAGCATCAGTCTCATAATGGTATGGCATGATGACAACTGACACTAGCATTATATTGCTGCTGTTGACATGTACAGTGATGCAAATGACAGTGCCGTGATAGTAATGGCAACTGACAGTGCTGTGACAGCAATGGCAACCGACAGCACTGTGATAGTGATGATGGCAACTGACAGTGCTGTGACAGCAATGACAATTGACAGTGCTGTGACAGCAATTAATGGCAACTGACAGTGCTGTGACAGTGATTGCAACTGACTGTACTACGTGACAGTGATGGCAACTGACAGCACTGCAATAGAAATGGTTACTAACAGCACTGTCACAGTGACAGCATTGCTACTGTTGTCACAGAACTGTCAGCAGTCACTGCTGCCATCAAGCTGTATTTGCCTTCACTGTCGTGCACTGAGCATTAATAAGCACTGCTGTGACACCACTGTGAGATTGCTTCCGTATCACATTATGTATAGAAGTTAATGAGAACACCTTGATAAATTACTGTACATCTCTTGGTCTGGACAATGTGAACATATTTCTAAAACATAAGAATATTAAAAGTGAATTCTCAATACCTTTCTCACAAGCTTTATGCTAAAGGACTCCAGTGACAGGTGAACAAGCTGCTTTTTCACATCTGCAATAACAACATATTTGACAATTTAATACTCCCAAGAAACCAGTGTCAAAGGTTATGTGCAGATACATATTATACTGAAGAAGAGAAGTTGATACAGATACATATATACACATACATACATACATACACACACACTCATACACATAGCGGCCAATAATCAAGATTACAGTGGTGTCACACAGACAGTGCTGTTAGAGCAGTGGCAGCAGTGTGACAGGGACGGCAGTAACTCCTGTGAGAATGATGGCACCTCACAATGGTGTCACACCAGTATTCACAGCACTGTCAGAGTGATGGTACACACATGGCTGTGACAGTGGTAGCAACTGACAGCACTGTGACAGTAGTAGTACTACTATTGTGTACAGAACTGTCATTGCCTTCACTGTTGCAGCACTGTGAACACCGGCATGGCACTTAACTGTGAGATTAGTCTGGTGTATACACACATACATACAATAACACATATACTTAGACACATATAAAAATCTAAATCACCATCTCCACTACTGAAATATGATCACATGAACTGCAACATTACTGTCACCTGTTAGAATTACAGATGCAGTCACACCCACAGGTTGGTCCCGTCCTGTAACATCTGCTGGTTGGCTTATCATCTGTTTATAAATAAAATTTAAAGGTACAAGTATGCATGCATGTTCATACACCAACAACAATAAATGGTGTAAATGATTAAAAAACCTTTAATCAATATATGTCAGTAAAACTGGTACCCCTGAAGCTTACATGTAAATGAGAATAATATCAGTTACTTAACCATAACAGCATGCCATAAAAGACCCACTCACATAAATAAATCCCCAAATATCAGAAACAAATATTTCTTCAATAGATCTCTACCAATACAAGCCTACAGGCTTATAATATTAAGATTTAATTTAAGGTGGACAACAGTGGTAATGATAACATTTTGGACACAATTAAACTTATGTAAAGGAATACTTTATTTATAGGCAAACTATAGAGTTTCTATTGTATTTTCACTCTGACATAATTATGATACACGGCGCCTAGAATAACTAAAAAACAAAGTGAGCTATGCACCACAGATATATTATATGTTTATTTCAACACATAGGTGATTAGTGATACAAAAGAGAAACAAAATAATATTTCACTTAGCAAAGAAAAAATATTAAATTAATTATTTGGAAGAAGAGCTCTTGTACACATGAACAATAATGTAATTTCACCTGAGTGTATATAATGTCATATCCACAGGTCGTTCCTGTCTTGTAACATCTGGTTGGCTTCTCATTTGTTTATAAAAAAGGTGAAAGTATGTTAATACACCAACAACAATTATATAAATTGTGCAATATAAACTTACATAACTAATGCACATATTAACCATGAATGCATGTACAAACATGCACAACAATGCTCTCACAATAATCAACAACAAATTGATTTAAAAACCTTTAATCAATATGAGTAGCACCCATGAAGCTTAAATGAGAATCATACCAGTTACCGAACTACTGTATAATAGCATGATATAAAGGGACCCCATCCCATCACATACACAAGTCCCCCAACATGAGAAACAAATATTTCTCCAATAACTATATTTGTACCAATACAAACACATTGGCTTATAATATTAAGATTTAGCACAACAGCAGTGACAAAGATAATCTTCAACATTAAACGTATCTAAAGTAATATTTTAGTAGTTGACAAACTATTGAGTTTGTCTTGTACTTCACTTCGACTTTATGATGATACAAGCAGGCACTACAGGTATGTTAATTGCAAGCCATACATGCACTGTATGTGGTCTGAGTGATAGTGATACAAAATAAAAACAAATATATAAATTAGCAATGAAAATACTAATGTACGTGGAAGAAGTGCAAACAACGTAATTTCACCTGTATAATATCATATCCACAAATCACTCTTGGTCCTGTTACATCTGGTCTGTTTAGCTTGTGACCTGTTTGCAAAGGAAAACTGTATGTTAATATTCCAAAACTAATTATCAACTAGAACAGCAGTC
>JAOBYG010064997.1:0-11791 GCA_025403545.1 Epizoanthus stellaris | reverse complement strand
AAAAAGTTACAGAATAGATTTTGAGAAATTGCTGTATTTTGACATTTTAAAGGCTATTATTAGAGGTATTTCGTTGCTATGGTAATAGTATGGCATCCTATAGCAGAGTAAAAAACTTATTATTCTGAAATGTCTCTATAATCTGTTGGAATATCTCAGCGTTAAGAGTAAGCACTGAAGACCTATCACTTTTTTAAGTTTGACCCTTGTGTCAGCCATTAACTATATTCAGACACCTTAACGTTCAGTCATTAATAACTTTCTCAGAAGAAAAATCGCTTCCAACGAAACGCCCTCCCCCCCATAAATATAAGCTCCCTGAACAAGAAGAAAGCCTTTTGAAAAAAACTAAGCCCTGCGCTTATTATCGGAAGTTTTCAGTATTCAAAATAAAGTGAGCTTTCTATACACGTTGATATACCAACCTCTAGTTGCTGCTGGCAGTCGCGTGGTTGCTGCTGATGTGGTAGCTGGTTGGTGAGTGGGTTTGCTATGCGCATGTAATGTATCTTGGTGGTGTGAGTGGTGCACGTGGTGGCCATGATGGTGCTGGCCATGAATGTGCCCCAGCTTACTCTTTTCGTGTTCCAGCTGACCATCATATTTGCTGTCGTGTTGGTGTTCATGGTGTGGCCGACGATGGTGATGATGGTGATGATGGTGATGATGACGATGATGGTGATAATCATAGTTATGTCTGTGATGGGGACGGGGCGTTGTTCCTGCAAGAACAAGAGAAAAGTATGCCATGTTATTGCATCTTTAAGCAGCTTATTTTACTTGTCATCCATCGATTCAACACGCCTGATATGCTGCAAGGAATCAACGTTGATATTGAAGTCAGAAGAAAACTATTTATTAGACAATACTTTGTGCTGACGTACTGAGCGACATGAGTTTGAATCTGGAAGCTATACTAATAATCACACACAAATAGAAAAGCATACAGTAGGTACCTGTGGTTGTTTGGTGGTGTGTGAAACTTGCTGTTGTTGGGATTGGAGAGGAGGACGGCTCTCTGTATACCTTAGAGGCAGTTGTGGGAGGCGGTGCTACAAAGGCGGGTTGGACACTTTCTGTAGGCGCGGGTTCCATAGTGATCACTGTAACAAAACAAACGATTAGCATTATCTTTTTATATTATTAATAATTTTGATCTGTAATAGGGCTAGCTGCTATGAAGACAAATTTAACGGGTTTTTTCAACATAGTTTACACACATCAATATTGAGTAAACAAAATACACACTATACAATACTAAAGGGTGTTATAACTTCTACCGATGGGCTTCGAGTCAAATCGAAAAGTATGCATGTATTTCAGTTGGTCAAATTTCGTCTGAATTTCAGGTTTGGGAAAAAAGGTTGGATATTCAAGGGACTATTGAGCATTATTCCGGTACAAGCCCAGCCTCATCAACACATTTAACGTATAAAAACAGACAGGAGACTCTTAATACTGTACACTACGGATTGTTCAATCATATTACATCATTCGTATCCTAGCGGGATAAGAGCGCTAACCTTGCTGTTTGTTAGAATCCTTGTATCTCAACACGTAAGCAATAGTGGGGTTGAGTGCCAGGGGCGTGGCCATCTCCGTCTGGCACAGCTCTTTACTGTAGCAGTGCACAGAGTAGCAACTGTTGCCAACCATGTATGCAAGGTCACATGATCTGTTACTGCAGCAAATCGTAGCGCAGTCCTCCATCGAGGCAATAAGCCCGTTGGATGTAAAAATGCCAGCTCCAAGGTCACCGCGCAAGCGTACATTGAAGAGAGTCTTTCCTTTCTCGCAATAGCTGGTCTCCTCCGACAGCTGATGAACGGCAGGTGTCGTTATGTTGAATGTCTCACTCTTCTTTGCTCCTTGGTTGACTTCGCTTTTCGAAACACTTGTGGATGTAATAGGTCTCGTAGGTTCTGAGTCCTGAGCCGCAGCTTGCGTCTTGGATGATGTTATACCATTCACCATTGCTTCATCTTCAGTTTTGAAGAGCTCGATTCCATCCCGTCGAATATAGGTAATCTCACTTTTTATGCCAGGCGTCTCGACGGGTCGAGTCTTGCAAAGGTCGTTACTAAAGCAGCTGACCGTATAGCAGACGTTATCAATGAGGTAGGCCAGGTCACACTCAGCTTCTAGACAACACTTGTCCAAACAACCGGCCATGTGTTCCACTTCCTTGTACTGTGTGACTTCACCCGAACTCATGCCTCCGTTAAGAATCACCTCAGTTATGGTCAGACCCTTGGAGCATTTGCCAGTCTTGGGCTTGGGTGTCGTTGAAATGGGGCGAATTGTGCCTTTGATTAAATAATTATTGTAATTGATTAATATTAAAAATTAATAGAACAAATGAAAATACAACTAGAAATAGAAAGAAGTGCAAGAACAGACAGAGGAATTATGTAAACTAAAAAGGAACAAGAGGCCGCGCACAGCCTGTAATCGGGCGGTGGTTAATTTGGATTGTTTACACCAGTAAGCGTGAGCTTTTTCAAGTTTAGCAACATGCACGACCCACTCACAAACATCACCGTCGTCTTGATTTTACGTGATCTTGGACCGAAAGCAAAGATTCGCTCGCGCGCTGATTCGCTAGGAGTCAGACTTGTACTATTTACAATCATTTTGCAGTTCACATTGAACTGTTGCCTACATTTCAGCGCAGTTTCTCGAACAATTGTCACACGATTGTAAGTAGCACTGTTCCGACTATGACCAATACAGTATTGACTTTTTCCTAAGCAAATACTAAGCTTATCTTTAAATTTTGGTCAGAAACGAGGCATTTCACTTTACTGTGTGTTGTCCTACTGAATACTCTGCCTTGATGAATTGTAGTTCTAGTTTCAGATTCTTGAAGACCAAGCGTTTCTCTTCATCTTTTGGAGATTTGTAAATATTTCGAGAACAACAAATGATTTCTATTTGTACTATTGATTGAAGGTCAAGTCGGCTGGTTTCACCTTGCGTGCACGTTGAAGTGGGCATTTAGCGCACTTCGTACGCGACATAGGAAACGAACGACGAACAAACCGGCCCATTTTAAGAATCGGGCGGCTACCTCGCCCGATTAACTATAATTGATTGGTACACCAGTTTTACCAAACCCGTCTGGAAGAAATTAGAAGCAGTCTAAAAAGTTTACCTTTGCGATGGTCAGCCAGTAAACTATCCAGTCGGGGCTCTGTGATTGGCGCATGCGTAGGCTTCACGTCGCCGAGAAGCTGCTCTAGCGACGGTTCACGTGTGGTTGGTACAGTAGTTGGATGAGTTACAGAGTCATGGGTGTCTGGGGGACGAGGGGTCGTCACTGAAAATACCAGAAGTAAATTGATACCAAAATATAACAAAGAGATTTATGCCACGTTACTTTGTTTCTCTTTTCGCTGGTGTGACAAACAAAATTACCAACCCACGCATTAGTATCCTTCAACATGCAAAAAGTTCTCTTCTCATGTGCAGAAACATTGTTTATCTAAAACTATATTTTGGGACAACAACAACCCCTGTGATGTAATTGGACTAAAGTAGCTTGATTTTGTTGTTTACTACATCGAATTTGGATTTCTTCGCTATACACCGTTACCAGCACTATCACACACAACCACAGAAGAGTTGTTTTTAGTCAGAAAATCCGAACTGGTGGAACTCAATATGAGATTTAAAATATGACAAAGGTTTGTTTATAGCAAGTCCTTTACAGACTTTTTCTATTATTATTATTATTATTATTATTATTGCTATTATTGTTATTATTATTATGACAAGCAGTATTATATTATTATTATTATTAATAATAAAATCAGCAATAATAATAATAATAATAATCATAATAATCATATTTTTAATGCGCAAATTGCCATATGCAAAACGTGTTGTTGTGCTGTATTATATAACCTAGAAACTAAAGTAATTAATTAACTATAACTTAGAAATGTGGACACATGTTGGTACAACCACTTTGTTTTTGGTATCTATAAGCAGTAACGGTACAAATTAGTGCCGTACCTTTGTCCCTGTACATATACATCATCATCAGGTTAAAGTTCTTTAGTTTCGCAGGCCGTGTCTTGCACAGGTCCTCGCTGTGGCAGCGTAGCTCGAAGCACGTGTCTTTCATCAGAATAGCCACGTCACATGTTGGGCTGGCACAGCACTTCCTAGCACATTCCTTCATTGTGGAGTACTCAGCCAGCCTCTTAAACTCTCCTGCAGTGAGGCCACCTTTGAGTGTCACGTGGGAATAAACCTTGCTGTGTGTACACGAATGCACGTTCACTGGCCCAGTAGCCAGCAGCTTGTTCTTGTAGCTGGTGATAACAATGTGTTCCGATTCGACTGGATTGGCTGGTGTGCCCAATTTCGGTTTGGGTTTTACAGAAGGATTTACTCGTGCCAATGGTTTTGTTGTTGTTTTTTCTGTCGTGAGTGTGTCCATAGCCGTCAATTCTGGATATCAGACGAAATGACGTGTAAGTAATCTCAAAATTAGAGGCCTAGTTGTACACAAAATGTTCTGTGGTCGTTTTACTGTTTACATTCAGTATCTTAACTATTGTTCTCTATATTTTCATACTCAGATCAATGAGTAACATACAAATTTGGAGTATAAAATAATAAAATAGTAAGGCATATTTTGAAACAATCAGAAAGAACCAAAGCAATGGACTGGGCAAACACGATCGCTCTAAGCTATAACACCAAAAAGATGGAGTCTGTGACTTCTACCAGAATCCTTTGCTAACTCAATCGTAGAACTACACACATTAAAACAACGAATCTCAAGAAACGTTTTGACGAAACACTTAGGGGCATGTATTACATCTTGCTCCGTTAACAGTTACTCAGAAGCCTATTAAGCCGCATGTTTCGGCGGTAGATTTAAACATAAGATATGAATTCCTTCAAGCATTTTGTGAGCACAACAATCGATAAACGCGTTATGTTGCGACCCTCTGTAGACTATTTCAGTTATCATAAAAGAAAGTTCTAAACATTCGCCATTATTGGTTCTTATGTCTTTCCACTTTAAATTCAAAGACAGCAGGTGTATCGGTTAGGTATCTTAATTCAACACAATTTATTTAATCTTAGAGTAAATGTGTCAAAATTGGGATGGCCATGAGAGGCAAGTTATCTTGTTGCAAGAGTGAGATCAATGTGATTTGATTGTGGCTTCATGATCAGTGGTCCCCAACAGACTTCTTAAATTATTATATTTTACTATAACTGGGCCTTACTTCCGTGATGATAGCGGTCCACGAAGCCTATCACAGGAGCTATTGCCAATGGGCTCTTGGTGTAAGTATTGCAAAGCTTCCTGTCCTGACATTCCACGGCGAAGCAGCTGGAGGCCACCATATATGCCACAGTACAGTTCTCCTCCTCACAGCACAGCCACATACACTCCTCGATAGTCTCTACATTGCCTTTATCGGTAAAATTCCCAGAGCCAAGACCTCCCACCAAGTCATCGTGTCTCAATATATCTCCGGGTTTGCACAAGAGCTTTGATTCAGGCGAATGTGTTGTTTTGGTTGTTGTTGGCCTTTTGGTAGTGGTGGGAATAGTGGTAGTAGCAGTGGTAGTAGCTGTAGTAGTAGAGGCAGTGGTAGTGGTAGTAGCAGTGGTAGTAGCTGTAGTAGTAGAGGCAGTGGTAGTAGTAGTAGTAGTGGTAGGGGTAGGAATCCTAGCTTTCGTTGATGACTTCGTTGTAGATAGAGTAGTAGTTCGCGGGGTCGTTTTTGGAGTGATATGGGCTGCGTTCGTCCCTTCTGCCGTACCAGGTTTGGTGTTAAATTGGAATTCTTTATCTGCCTTGGTGTTAAATTCAAAGTCGTACACCGAGCTGTTAAGCGGACTCTTGTTTTGCCAAGGGTGTGCAGTAGTCAGTAATGAAGGTGGTTCTGTTATTTCTTCTATAATATCTGCACCTTCCGTTGGCCTAGATGTTTTGGAATCAAGTGGCGGGAACAGAGTTGTTGTAGGTTCAAACAGGACCGGACTTCCTGTATCTAAATTTCTCAAGTACCTCTTGATTTCGTTTGCTGACAACGCACGTCTGAACATGTAGATTTCATCGATGTATCCCAAAAACGGTTTTCCATTGAAATGACTTCCAAAGCCTGCTCTCACACTCCAATCACGTGATAATAACCCCGAGCCTAGCCCCGTTGCCACGAGAGAACCGTCCACGAATACCTTTGCCCGTCGTGCACGTGAATCATACGTGGCAGCCACGTGGTACCACTTGAGGGGACTAACGGCAGGCGGCGTTAAGACACTGAAGATCACATGTCCATCGTTTTTGTGAAACCAACGCAAACTGCCGCTACTAACGTCCAAGTGATATTGGGCCATATTGTGATAACCATTTGTATCAAACAACGAGTGAATCCCTTTGGTTTCGTCCAGTTTCATCCAGAGTGCAACTGAGATGGCTGTGTGAGGTTTAAAGTGAAATGTCTGGCCGTTTAGAAGGATTTCCCCACCGTTTAGTCGTAGTCCTCGGCCATGCTTACCGTCCGTTATGATACTTGTTTCTGGAGAGAGAAAATCAACATTTTCTTAAAGATTTGCTACTTATTTGTCTCACTCTTTGAGAACCCAACTCGATAAGTATACTGATCTATGTCCCTCTCCGTCCATCTGATAATCTTCTGCTCTAACGTTAGTCTTTCTCCGTTTCTCACTCTTCCCCTCGACTGTTCCTGTCTGTCTGTCTGTCTGTCTGTGTGTTTATTTGTCTGACTGCCAGTCTGTCTGTCTATCTAGCAGGCGACAGCTAACAATCTTAATCTCTCTCCGAATAAAACAAAACACAAACTTCCGCATGCTTGACATTGAGAATACATTGCAAGCAACAAACCTGGTGTTAATTTAGCGTCATTCTTCAATCCAGAGCCATCCACCACGGTGTTTCCTATGACGTGGTCAAAGCCAAGTAACAATGACAAGTATTTATCGCGAAGGCCACCGCGTATGGCATCGGCGGGAGAAGACTGTCCTGGAGTAAGGTGATGGGTAGAATGAGTAGTTTTCCGAGAGGTCGGGCTCTTTTCTGTTGAGGGTGGGTGAGTTGGGATCGTTGTTACTCCTGCAAAACAATATAAGACAATTGTTACTTACTGACTATTTCGTTTAATGTTATTATGACACAATTACAAAGTTCTTCTGAAATGCATCTTTCCTGCAAAATACTAACGTTTTAAATTGAATGCTTCAATAAAAACATGTATTATTTCTTATCCGAGGAGCCTTATTAAAAACGTGGAAGCTATTTCTGTGGTTTTCACATCAGTTTCTAACATACCAATTTAAAAGTAATCCTTGGTCAGTCTGACAGACCTTGATACCCGGAGAAACCCCCATAGAAAACCGGTCTTTCCCCACATATAGGTATCGTTTAGTGACACCTAACGTACCTATTCTAGTAACGTAGGACACTTGAAAATCCCCATCGCCAATGACAGCGCATCTCGCCTTGCTGTAGCATTGCACTGTATAACAGTCCTTGTCCCGTAACAACGCCATGTCACACTCCGGCGCGCTGCAACACAGCTTCACACACTCATGCATACTGTGCACAATGGATGACTGGAGGAAGATCCCTGCTTGCCAACCTCCTTGTAGCTTAACATTGTAGAAAAACATGCCCTGAGTGCAGGTACCCAAGGGCGCGGTCTGGACTGGTGTGGGCTTAGTAGGTGTCAGCCAGTCTAGGGCACCCGCTCGATAAGGCGTAAACAGGGTGGGCGGAGGTGTTGTCACGGCGTGCCATGTTGGGCGAGTTGTATATTGTTTAAGCTCTGTAAGAAAAAATGTAAATAGTTTGGCGCAATAATACAAATTATCATAATTAGACACATTTTAATATCCTGACCAATTGTGAATAACACGTGTAAAAGTACACAAAAATTAAAAGATATAACATACGAGCAACTACAGAATATTTTTTGCACACATCTAGCATTTCCTAAACTTTAAATTTGTTTTATCTGTGAGTTTCAGTTACGGTGTACTAAACACTTTTTGTAATACAAAGTCCACATTATTACATTATTAGATCAGTGAAAAGAGTTCTACATCACAGCCTGACATATATACGTCAAAACTTGTTGACTTCTGACAATACGCAATAGCCAGTACAAAAACATTGCAAATGTTTGATACGCGAGTCATAAGAGATGATAGGATCCGTATCACTTGCATGTTATGGCTTTCCTGGTCATAATTTAGAAAAGCAAGCCCTTGTATAATACGTTGATTGTTTTTTCGAAACAATTTAATCCAGTGTATTTCAGTAAGGTGGAAACTCTCTTCATGCTTTGAACGCTGTATTTTACACTTTCCCTATTCATGTCTATTGCCGATCGCATGATCAAAGAATGCAATATTTCTTATAAACGTTTCATTCTACGTCTACAGCAATGTTACGTAAAAAGTTATTGTGTGTTTTTCATTGGTAACCAGTGAAAACTGAAGAGCTCTAACGTCTAGTAGTCACTTCCTTGTCTTAACAACAAATTATGTTCTGCTCCCTTAGGCTCGTTTCAGACGTCGAACTTTTCATGTGCTGAACGGAACCTAATGCTAATGAGCAAGAACAAAACATTTAGTTCATTAGCATGAGGTTCGGCGCATGAAACGTGCGACGTCTGAAACGGGCGTAACTTGCTGTAAATGTAATAATGATTATGTGATGAAGAGCTAACGCTCGAAATGTCAGCTAAACCTTCCACTTTCAGGGAAAAATATATCAAGTCAAGTTTTAGATGATCAATTACAGTATGCTTCAAACAACTTTAATATCTGCAAACATACGATAGGCCATAGGAAATTGCAATACCCAGTTCCCAAAGCATACTGGGAGCTGCCATTTTTCTAATTAATCAGTGAAGTCTGTAAGTGTTAAGAAATGCGTAATATTGTATTGTATTGCATTGTATTGTATTGTATTGTATTGTAATATTCAAGTTGCGTACGCTGTACTAATCTTTCGATTCTGATTGGTCTATTTGTACCACGTGGTCATAGTGTACCTCGTGACAACGACGAAAACCATGTGATAAAAAGTACAACGCACTGAAAAGGCGTGCGTTATACTTTTTATCACATGAAAATAGTTGTAAGAGACAAACGGGGACACGAATGGCTTTATTTCCTCGACAAATTTAGTTGCTTTCACTTCGGTTCGCCTGAGTTCAGTACCTGGCAGCATTTCATGAATGAAATTCGGTTTTCCCTGGTTCAATTAGACGCGTGTTTTGTGTCTGGTTGTTTTGTTCAATATCTTACAGCGAACTCAACTTGAATATTAAATATACTGAAGCACTCTTGCTTGTACTTTGTCGGTGAATACATGAACTCGCTCAATGTATAATGAACTCGTTCATGTATTCGCCGACAAAGCTAAAATGTTAAAACAATTCTCTAAGAGAGAAGGATGAAATAAATATTTTACTTGATTACAAACATTTTAAACTATAATACAAACACTGTTATACCAAAAGGTGACAGATTATATTAATTTGTTGTAAATTTTGAAATTTTGATAATGTTGAAATTATATGTGTAGATAATCTTAGGTTTATTTTTGTGTAGTAAATATACCTTTGTGTTTTAAAATAATGCTTTTATTATGGTAATACCCGCGATTTAACTTTTAAGGGCTTCCAATATCTGTATACAAAACATTTATATCCCCTGCAGGGTTGATTCTTCAGAACAAGCCAAAAAGCCAATAATTATGTTAATTGATGTAACAATAACCCATATGCGACCAGGCGTAAGCTAAAACAAGTTTGTACTGGTTGCTTAACGTACACACATGTACATAGCACGAGATCTTTGAGAAGTAGAAGTCAGAATATTTATACGCACAATCCTAGCTCAGTTGTCTAGGATTAAATACACTAACTGAATTAGGAGTGCTAGCCTACAAAAGTTAGAACAGAATTAGAACGCCCGTTCGAAATATTGGACAAACGATGTTTAATTATAAAATGCTGAGTTTTTGACAATGTAGTATTCCATGAGACATTAGAATGATAATTATAATGCTTTTCGCCCAAATAATATTAGTATTTATATATAAAAGGTAAAGTTTTAAAAGTTAAAAAAAATTAAAAAAATTAAAAATAAAAATAAAAAATAAAAATAAAAATAAATTTTACTTTTACTCTTTTTTTACTTTTAAAACTTTACCTTTTATATATATTTATTCTAATGCCTGGCGAAGATGACTCAATATTAGTATTTATTTTAAATTTCCAAAGAACAACAAAATTAGTACATACCTAGATACAAACGTGTGGCAATGTTCAACGCATATAGCTTAGAATGGAATATTTGTTAACTTTTAATAAAGTGTCTTTGTCTATTCCTGGGTTTAATGTGACATCATATCGAAACTGTGAATCTTGTACAGCTGTGTCTGTTCCATTTTGTTCTGTTCTTAAAGTCTTCACACAAATATGTTTTGAATCAGTTTATCACCTCAAAACCTTTATTTAACGTAAACAGCCCCCAGGTCAATGAAATCGAAAACGTTGTGCAAATTGAAACGTTTTGGCTTGAGAAATCGAACAAAAGTTTTAATGGAGGCTCTACCAAAACCTGCTTGGCGATTGGCAGGGTTGGAAATTTGGCTTCGCCAAAGCCTGTATTGTTTTGGACGCCATGTTGGATGTTGTTTGTTGACTCATATTTCTGTTATATTCTTGATCCCAAATATCACCAAGTTGTGTAATTTTACAGTTACAAACTGAAAAACATTTTACTGTTACTGGTTACCGAAACTATTTCTGTGGTGCCCAGTGGAACCCAAAAATTCAAGATCACGAAACTGAGTGAATGAGATCAGTGCTGATCTTTATTTAGATTACATGGGAAACAAAATTAACTGGAAAATGATGCATAATTCATTGCAAACTAAAATACATTTGCACAAAAACGCTTGGTACTATAACTATGCTCGTCTGTTATTGGATTTCCATGAGTGAACACACAACTCAACGGTGTACGAACATAAAGCAGTTTCTCAAGAACAAAAGTAAATCTAGAAAATAATATAACGTTGGACAAAGACTACCCGAATATAGTCCCTTTTCAGTACGAAAAAAGTTATCATGGATAAGAGCAACGATTTATATATACGGGTTCAAGGAGCTTTTTAGTATATAAAAACAAAAGACCCGCAAACAGACTTTTGCTTATAACTACAGCCTGTCATGTCTGTATTAAGCCTTTTGATTATAAAATTGTAACTTCTATCGACAGAAGCATATTTCGATTCAGTGAATTCGCTTGTAATATAAACAAAATATTAGACTGTGTAGTGCCTAAATATATTGTATATAGGCCATGATGGGGTGAAATACTGAATACTGATGTAATGTCTTAAAAGCCTTAAACTGATAAACTTGTTAGTTGTTTACTACAGGTGTACTGCAAACAAGGGCAGTAGATACGATTCGACGATCATTACCATTATAATTACCGTATTTACTCGATCGAAGGCGGCGCTTATTCGAGGGAGGCGCTTATTCGAAGGCGGCGCTTATTCGAAGGCGGCGCTTATTCGAAGGCGGCGCTTATTCGAGGGAGGCGCTTATTTAAAACTCTCATTACAAACAACATTTTTAAATAAAACACAACAGCTTTATAATTCTAAAAACGATAACAACAATCATGTGAAAAGAGTTAACTACACTTTCTTCTGCCATTGTTGTACATGGGAATACATTTCCGCTGTTGGTTTGAAACGAATCGTATCGTTTTT
>JAOBYG010064886.1:0-11796 GCA_025403545.1 Epizoanthus stellaris | reverse complement strand
GTTTTCAGTTTCATAATTAATTTGACTCAAATATTTGTTTGCCGAAACATGTTATAAACGAAGTTAGTGCTGGTGATAACCCTGATCTTCAGCTCAGGACTCCTGCCTAACGCATTGATTGATTGAAATTTGCAAGCAAGTTGGTTCTCATCATTCATTTGATGTCTTAGCTTTAATAATACATGTACACAATCTAAACAATAGATCTTGCACGCGCAGTTTACACAGAGATCACTTGCTTGCATAATTTAGGTACGCGCCAAATACGCGCACATAATTTTACGCGTGCACGAGCGCGGCGAGACGCGTAACTCGCGCGTGAGGTAAAGTTACTCGCGAGCGGTACTGTAAAGTAATTTCATCAGTGATCACCATAATGCAACAGTCATAATTCAGTGCTGGATCCGTGCCTGTGTGTGAATAGGGATCCCTGATATTGGGTACATTAATTTAAATAATGTAACTGCAAATTTAAAAAACTTACCAATGGAACACATGATTCATCTGTGAATTCAATATAGGCAATTCCCTTTGACCTCCTTGAATTTCTGTCAGAAATGATACGTACATCACGTACCTAAAATGGCAAGATGGACCTATGTCATTCAGGTAAAAATTCATATTTGTGATAATCAAACACAGGGCATCATATTTCGGTGAATAAAAATGAACATGTCCTTTGGATTACCAAGTGTTTTACTGCTCAAAAACATCAACCAACAGCTGCAGAAGCATATAATTTTTATACATCCATAATTTTCTCATTGGAAGAACTGAAAATATCTGAAATCTAGGAAAAGTAAACACAAACAACCTGTTTACAAATCAAGAGCAGTACCTGTCCCACTTTGCAAAAGAACTCTTCAAGATCTCTTGGCCTAATATTCCTAGCCAGCTGCATACAAAACACAGTTCTCCTGTCCTTAACTTCCGGTGGGATTTCCTCATTATCTTGTGCCATGAGGTCTTTCCTACGAAGGACAGGAAACAGAATTATCTTCACACACACTGTAAAATGTAATACAGATATAAAAATCTGTAAACTAGTTGCAGTTCTTAACTATCTATATCACAAAAGAACGTAAATGTAGTTGGAAGAAAAATGCAGCAAGCAAGACAAAACACATAGCAATACAGTAACACCAGTCTCACGTACTTGTATTAGTGGCTACAAAATTAGAATTACAATGTAACTGTGCATTGTAATTCATAAATTGCAAGAAACATGCAGCAACAGGAAGAAACAGAGATGGTTCTCAACCCTTTGCAGATTATTAACATTTTAATAAAGGTTGAACATAGTAGTTTTTGAGGATCGAAAATACAAGTCTGTATATCCAGAATGAACCACCTTCTCAAAATACCAACTAGCAACTCAGAAGTATTTTGTGTGTATAGAATAACGTTCTCTTGTATTACACTGTGTCTGTGTTGTATGCAATCACCTTGCTAGGCTACATGTAGAATGGACTGACTTGATCCAACAACCAATTTACAATATTCTTTTACTAACAGACTTTCAAGTTAAAACAACCCCATCAAAGCAATGAATATTGGTAATCACATGTTGGCAGAACAGAAAATGGTTTGCAAGTTATGATATCAGTCTTGTACAGCCATGCAGTAATCAAATATACATGTAATGAATCAATTCAAAATTAAAAGCTGCAGGGTTTTTCAGGTTTCAGTTTATTTTTCTTTGATTCAGAGGCACAAAGTTGGGGGTGCAGTTTGTACGCGAGATCTTTCAGTTTGAAAATGCTTTCACCTTCCAAAAAGCCTTCAAAACACTTCATAAAAACACATACTAAGTAAAGATTGGATAATAAATGAATACCATGGCATCTGTTGTTGGTTTCTTGATCATTGTTGACCAGGTATAACTTACAACAAATCCCGCAATTTAAGGAAGAGCTTTCCTCCACATTTTTGGTATTTCTGGCACTATGATTTTCTTAAAACAGATAAAATAGCTTGAAAATGCCGTTCTTTACAGTTCATGGTCATTTAAAGTCCTTCAATTTTGCAAAAACTTGAAGAAATTCAGCTGAACATGTGCCAAATCGCTCCCTCGTGGTTGGCCTCCATCTTGGATTGGTGTAGAAAACTGATGACCACAACGTTTGCAGGTTCAAATATGGCCACCACGTGAGAGTGTTCCGTGATAGTGCATTTTTGCACTAAATTCTGCCCAAAGAAGCAACTTTTTTGCTGAAAAGTGATGGCAGATCTCTAAACTTGGGGTGCGGATTATACATGTGGTTTTTCCATTTCAAAAATTCTGAAATTCCAAGCTCTCCGGCAGCCTCCCAAGTTGGGGTGCAGCTTATACGTGAGGTGCGGGTTTGTATGTGATAAAATACAGTATGTTACAATTTGGCAATTATCAAATTTATTTCACATACATATATTAATTTACAAAATTTTTACCTCCAACCTAAAATAGCAAATGCTAATCAAGGCAGTGGGAAAAAGGTATACAGAACACAGTAGACGATACCCGGAAAGAGAGGTTGCAATCAATAAATAGTTATGATACACAATTAGAGACATAAATACATAGTAGGGCAAAGCTGAGATAAGCTTATCACATTTTAATGAGATCACATCTCAGTTATTTATTTGTCCACACCCTTAACATAGAAAATTTCAAATAGGCTTTTCATACCTCTCTGGGTTGAGGGTTTGGGGTGGACTAGGGCTGGGAGTACGCCGTTTCTTTTCATAGCTTCTGCTTCTACGCCTCCTCCTATCCTTATCCCGGCTGCGACTTCTACTGTGACTTTGTCTTCTTTCTCTACGTGGTTTCCTCTCTCTGCTTCGACTGCGTGATCTGCAAGTAATTATTCAAGACTTGTCAGTTTGCCAATTCAAGTTCCTAATTTATTAAATCAATCAATTATCTACAAAACTCACCTCCTACTACGTCTGTGTCGAGACGTGTTGGGGCTTCGTGAACGGCTCCTGCGACGACTGTAAAGTGAGACAACCAACTTAAATTAGTCACACATCAAAAATGTTGTTAGAAACAGCTGGTTAGCTTCCAGATTCTTTGCTTCTACTTATCACTAATTCTGAATACTGCCCAGATGTTGCAGCTCTTGCGAGAGGCTTTGAATAGTTCAAAAAGCTTTCAACAGTATGAGCTGCCAGCACATTCAGTCTCTTTCTCAATGCCACCCTCCTTTTAACATCTGACTGAATAGTGCAGCGGTGATTGAATGGCTGTGCTTTCATACAATACCTTCATATGCTTTTGTAGTTCGTGCTCACTCGCATAACTGTTTAAACGAGAGAAGAGACATTGTATGACACACTTGGATTCTACCAGGGCAAGCTAAATTAAAGTCAAATCCAAATTATTCTGGAAATAGCTGTCCATCTTTTCAAATACCATATTTCCTCGAATAAGCGCCCCCTTTAGAGTAAAAAAAAATGAAATAGCGCCCCCTCCCCCCATTTAATGATATCCGAACTACAGCGTGCATAGAGTCCTTCCGCATTTATTTCTGCTTTTTCAGTTTTTAAGAAAAAAGAGTTGCGAGTTTCTTTTTGTCCAGGTTTTCGTCTACGATGGTCAGGTCCATGTGTTTGCAAATATCTTGCAAATGCTTCAGCTCGTCTTTCAATCTTCGGGCCATCTGCACATTCTCTGTGAATGCTATGAATCATCCAGGTACAACAAGTCCATTCTCAAGCTTTTGCTTACCAGCGACTTAAACTATCATACCGTTCTTGCGATGTGCTTCGAGGAAACAACAAACATCTAAAAATAAGCGCCCCCCTCGAATAAGTGCCCACCCTCCGATGCTGATTTTTAAATAAGTGCCTGGGCACTTATTCAAGGAAATACAGTAATTTATGATCATCCAAAATTTTAAAAAAATTGGCCAGTTTGCATTAAGTAAAATAAACCAATCAAACAGTTATTCACTGTTACAGGCACTCAACTTTACCTATTATTTTGAGAAAAATGAATTTGTTGTTTACAATCTTATTTATTTGTAAACAATTAACAATTGCTATCCTTGCAATTGAAATTAGGTATAAACAGAATGATGTAACCAATGGTAAAATTTAGAAACTGTTAACTTGCTTGCATGTTGCTACATTGAAACACTAACACTTATATCACCGATGTGACTGGCAGGCAGGTTTCAATGAGAGGTTTTAACTTCACAATAACACAAGTCAGGGTTCAAAATAACATCATGGCAATACACTTGATGTTCTTGTTATGGTTGTTTTACAGCAGGTTGTTTTAGTTAATGGATTTGCAACTGCACATTTGTGTCACTGAAACCTGTTAATTTTGAACTGACCATTGTTTGTTAATCATTTGCCATGGCTGTTTGTAATGTGTTTTCTTCCTTCTTAACTCAGAATGCAGGAACTGCTGTTGTAGAGAAAATAAAATTGTACAGCAAACAATGCCCCAACACTCTTAGAAACTTGTGCCTCCAGTTGGTTTTGTCACTAAGTCAGAGATCGTTATGTGTAAGTCTATTATGCTCAATTAAATTACTGTTTAACATGTATATGACTTTGCTACATTCCATGTGCTACTGTGCACATTGAAACTAGAAGTACATAGTTCCAGTACATAGTTGTGTCAGCTGCCAAATGTAATAACTAACAACTCTCAACAAGATATTCACTGGTAATGTGTTGGAAATTATGGATATTGCCAGCAGCTATTTTGAACCCTGCTGGCCTTGGTTAATTATTTGAAAAAGCAAGAAAGGATAAAATCTCCAGGATGACTTGTTGGAGAGCGCCAAGCAGAATCTAAACCCATTTTACCAACTTTGTTTCCCACCTTCATCTTCACTCTAAGCTTAGGCAAACACAAACGTAAAAAAAGATACTGGATGACTGTTATGGCCATTGATACTGAAATCTGGCATCAACTTGAAGCTAACCAGATCAAGTTAATTGTATATCTCCTCTTGTAACTTTGTGAATTTATTCAATATTTCTTTTATAAGCAAGTTAGGCTTGGGTTGTAATTGCTGTAACCATCAGTGTGTCAACCTGCCTGCATTGGATGATGTGATTTGATCAGTTACACACTCAGAATGTCATGTTGTACAGTGTACCTTCCCACCCATACAATTACTTTTAACCTGTTACACATTCAAAAATCAATGTCTTCAAGTCCAGTGTGCGCCATCGGTTATATTCCCTTGAATAACCTAAAATTTCTACCTAGAGTGGAAACAAGAACAACCTCTCAGATTATCATGTTGTTTTGCTCTGAATAGCAGATTAAACAACTGGGCAACCTAAAATAGAATAGGCCAAATTACTCTTGCACAGCAAATTAGATGAATGAATAAAAAAATCTTGACAGTAAGATTCTCTTTGTATTCTAAAAGAACTAAAAGTTGTTCATAAAAGAAGAGTGATGTGAAAATCAGAACTACAAATAGTTTTTTTCTCGGTAGATGGACTCTTTATTAATTTTGTAATTTCAATAATATTGGCCATTATTTATTGGAATCTACATGTTGTACCTTATGGTAACAAAAAAGATTCCTGATTCTGAAATTATCAACCTACCCTTTCTTTCTGTTGTAATAATCATCATCATCACCACTTGAGCTCTGTCGTCGTCTCCTTCCCTCCTTGCTCCCATTTTTCTGTGGTGATGTCTTGAAGAAAGAATAAGAAATTAATACAAATCATAACATGCAAATCATACTACTTGCCCACTCTAGCCTTAATGTTTGGTTAGATTCATTTCATACAACACAAGAAATGCAGAAAACAAAAGTAATGAACCATTTAAGATAAGTAACAAAATATAAATCTAATATTACAGCCACTGTGCTGTCAAAATCCATTGTCAAAAATCAATCCCAAGCAGGAAATTTCCGAATACAGTCATGTAGGGTTTACTGTCACTCTCATCTAAGCATGAACACCCGACACAAAAACTTGCTCTAATTAGTAAACAAACATGTTTTTAATGCCTAATAAATGTGAAAGGCTTCCATCCATTTGTTGCACATGATTGGCACAAAAACAAACTTTTTGCAGCATATGCCTGGAAAAGTCTGACTTTGCCACAGAATGCGTGCCAATGCCCAATGCAAACATTTAGGTTTGTCAGACATTCAAAACATGCTCGATTCCTAATTAGAACATGTCTTTGCATCAAGTGTTCATGCTTAGGCCAAAATAAAATATATGTGTGTTTCCTATTACCGCCATTTCAAAATTAGGGTAGGTAGGTAGGAAAAATATTTTAGTTTGAAAAATAATTTTATTTGGTGTGAATTGCCTAATATGGCAGGAACTCTTGTATAAATTAGCACTTTGTCATGAAATGTTGATACTTAGTGACTCCAAATAAATATGTTTGATTTATAATTATTCACTATGTGTACTACAGATACATTGCAAAATTTTGAGGACTGAAACCCAAGAACATATAAAAATTATATTGACATTGCTCTAAAATCTTTAGGATAGGCAGCCAAAATTTAGGGACGGTCGGGTAACCGGAAACACATATATTTTTTTCTTTGGCCTTAGATAAAAACAACCATAGTTTTCTGCTTTAAGTAAACAAAATTTAAGAAATATTGATTTGACTTTATAAGAATGCTATTTTAGTTACTTTGATATTATTTTAATAGTGTAAACAAATCTGCTGTATTTGAAGTCCATCTAACAAGTACAAAATCCTTGCCAGTAATTTGCTTTAGTTTGATTCATAATGAAGGTATAACAACAGCAATTACTTCCACCCACCTTGTTCAATCATCTGAATTTTTTTAACACATAGGCACTCTATTTGAGAAAAAGGTACTTTCTGATTATTAACTTTCAAATCTACTTACAACTTTCCTTTGCACACAAAGTTTACTTTTCTGGAAAAAATATACAAATTTTATTCCTCCACTTTAGACCATCATGCTAATTGGGGCAATATTTTAATTATATACAAGAGATCAAAAAATGTCCCCCAGTGAAGTGTTTATTAACAAAGTCCTTAATTGATATAAAGTCTTGGTGTTCCAGTATGAAGACCGAGACACTTGGGAAACAAAAGCCAAGTCACGAATTGTGGGCAGCCACTCTGTAACTACCTTGGGACTTCATCAAAGGTGTAAATTTCAAGAGTCTACAAAGCAAGAACAAGACACTTGGATCAGAAGTATATCTACCAAGGAAATTTTCTGACAGATATTGGTTACGTAATACAAAGACTTTCAAAACCTAGTCTTAACCTGTATCCATGTGCAATAAATCCTGCAATTTACTCAAATTTTACTGCATCTAAAACATGCTAAGAAATGTCCTTTAACAAACCTTTAAAGCTGGTCCAAATGGACATGTTTCAAAACATTTACATGTAGACCTGTGTCATGATCTTTCAAGATCAAAAGTACTGATGATTTTTAAACATGCTAGTGCTGTCAAAGTAAAACTTACAAATGGCTTATTTGACATTTATTGTAATAACTTCTAAATCTTTAATTTGAACAGTATTTTTCTGGTGAAGATAAGGAAAATATGTAAATTTATTCAGTCTACACTTATCTTGTACATGATAAACTTAATCAAGTATGTACATACCTCTTTCATGTAAGGAGCTTCAAGCATTGCCTCTATATCCAGTTCTTCAGCCATGGTATCTGGAAGAGAAGAAAAATATGTGGGTCAGTCTTCTACCAATTAACAAGTCAAGTAAGCATTGTGAAGTTCTCACAACTTTTAACTCTTTCAGTTTGATAATGCCAATATGGGAATAAAAAATGTGATTGCAAACAGCAAATTTTCTTTGATAAGTTGCAAAATTATATGGAGACTAGTAATTGTAGTTTCGCAACACTTGTAGTGCTTTGAGCTGAAAAGGTTGTTTGTGGTTCTCATATGCTGTTGGTGTCTGCAATATGGTATTACCTACAGGTGTATAATGTGCACTTTTTGGCCAAAATTTAGCCTTCAAAATCCAGATGCGCGTTGTACACATAATCTTTTGTTTCAGCAAGATGTCATTTGCATGACAACACAAACACGTAAATTATCTTCTTCTGTGTTGAGGTAGACCAAAATTGTTCTCTTTGGCTTCATCCTGGCCCGTGCTTCATGTGTGTCTTCTACTCCTACAAATCGAATCCTCAAGGACTGTAACTATCGCTTGAATTGTTATAATATAACTCAATTCTCACTCTTCCTAAAACTATTCTCTTGAGTTTCTGTAAAGAATTACTGCATTTCAGTACAAAATATACAAGAATTTTACAACGTAAAGTTTGTAATGCAAAAACAACCAGCCATCTTGGTTTGCTGTGTAACCTGCTTTTTGATCTGCAAATCACTGGTGACTAACTGTAATGTTACCAAGCTTCATGGCAGCATGTGCGGTACAGGCATTCATTCCATCGTGCAACTTGTTTTTGTTTTATCTCAACGATTTTGATGATTCTGGAAATCCAAGTCTTCCACAACACTCTCAGATTGATTCTCGGTTTTCATGCCAAGTTTGGCTGTACATAATTTAGTCAAGCATTGAAGGAGCAAGAACGGAATAACTTACAAAGTAAAACAGTAATGTGCCTAGTGTGGGAGTTATGAGATAAATTAAATATTTCCTGCCATTCGGAGTTACTTTTTACTGGTATACATGTATGAATCAAAGTAAGTTTTTCACTATTTCTGTGTGAATTTTTATTTTTCAATAATAAGCCTAAAAAACTGGGTGCATATTATACACAGGTGCGCAGTAATTATACATGGGTAAATACGGTACTGTCCAGGCCCGGGTTGTTCAAAGGGTGGATAGTGCTATCCAGTGGATAAAATAAGCTAAATAGTTAACACTTAACCACTGGATAGCGCTATCCACTCTTTGTACAGGGCTGGAAATTGCGACCAATACGTCACATTTGTGACTGAAATCTTGAGCATTGCGACTAAAACATCGTAAACAGTCGTATATTTTCGACTAGTTTGTTCACAAACAGAATGATGTTTCCAGCAACATTTTAATCTAGATAAAGAATCGTTGAGTTGGTTTGTATTTGACTTTGTACTAAAATGCCGAATTTGCCTTGAAACGGCAAGATCGCGACTTCCATGTTGCTTTATTGCGGTTTTATGGCAATGTATTGCAGACACAGGCATGGGTTGTCGAGCACGTGCCACAGTGTGGTGCCATGGTGGCATTTCAGGCGTTCACAATCGCGCACATAGTTTTCATCAGTTTTCTTAATTTGGAGATTTGCAGATATCTTGAAAGTATAAGGTACAGCTAATGCTATTGTTACATAGGTTTTTGCTAGCATTAAATGTCATTATCAAGTGAAACATTGCTTTCTTCCTGTTTATAACAAACAAAGTCAAAGAGAGTCAAGAGTTGTGTATATTTAATATTTGAACTTGACAGCCACGGTCACAGTATACATAGTTATATTTAATATTGGGATAATTAAACTGCAGACCATCAAGAAAGAGTTATTATGAGAATGTGACTGAGATTTTATTTTCAAATGATTTGCTGTCTCAACACAAAAAACTGTACTGCACAGTTTTTAGTTCACGCTCCATCTTTGTGTAATGTGTAGGCAATGATACAAAGCACATGGAAGCTGCTGAAGGAATAAATTAAAACCGTTTTTTACATTATCAATCTGTTTTAATAGCTAAATTAACTCAAAGTTACCAACAAAAGTTTTGGAAATGGTCACAAAATTTTCGACCAAGATATTTTTTTAATTTCCAGCCCTGTTGTACAACCTGGGGCCAGGTTACAAAATTAGTATTTTTGTAACCAGAACAGGACCAGCTCTTGTTTGCTTTTGTACATCTGGTCCTGGTTCTTCAAAAAGTGAATAACTTTATCCAGTGGATAAGAGCTATCCACAGTTGATAATTTTTATCCACTGGATAGCCATTTATCTGGCCCCGGTTGTTCAACGAGTGGATAGCACTATCCAGCGGATAAATTCTTATCCAGTGGATAAAATAAGCTAAATAATTTACACTTATCTGCTGGATAAGGATTTATCTGCTGAATAGTGCTATACACTATTTGAACAACCGGGGCCTGGTGGATAGCTCTTATCCACATTTTGAACAACCACAGTAGTCTTTTGGCCCATGGTAGTCTAGCCAAAGCTGATCAGCCTTCCAGGTGTCATTGCAGCCGCAGTTTCTTTTCTTATTATATTCTCTGTTTTTCATTTTTCTTTTGAGGGCTACTTCACACTTTTTAGAACTTAGAAATGGGCTTTTACATTTAAAAACCGTACCCCCCCCGGTTGAGGACCGAAGATTTCTTCGGGGGTACACCAAAAATCGTGTTGGATTTCTTCAGGGTTTTCAAGCGATTTATTCGGATTTCTTTAGGGGGTTAGGGTCATTTTCTACGGATTTCTTCAGGGGTCCATCGAAAATAGACAAAATTCGACGGATTTCTTCAGGGGTTTATTGAAATTTTGGCATTTTCTTCAGGGGTTTGAGACAAATTCAGGATTTCTTCAGGGGTTTACGAAAAGTGTAGTCCTCAACCCGGGGGTGCGGTTTTTAAATGCAAAAGCCCAATGTAACTTCCATCTAGCTAGCTTCCACTAATTTAGGAAGGGTGCAAATACAACAAAAAAACTATAATATAGATATAAACTATTAAAATTGGAACACAAAACGACATTGATTGCCGACACTGGCCGGTTCCTTAACTTCGCAGGATACTTAAGTAAGATCAACCTTTATTCTGTCTCATCTTCACATGGCAATGACTCATTCGTTTTCTGATAGTTTCCTGCTTTCACTCTCACCAAATACTCACCCATATGCAACCTTAATATATAGCTGAATGTTTGACATATCAACATAGCTGTACCACTGAATGGCTTTTCGTTACACTAGAAACATAAGATAACTTTGTTGCACTTTCTTCATGCATAAAGTTACTTCAGCAAGAATGGCAGTTGTCCGACTGGTTATACCACTACCAGTTCTTTGTAATAAAACAAACCGCAAACCACTTTCCAACAGCTAAAAACCAACTAAATGGGAATTTCTACCGTAGTGATGTATTCCTGACAGCTATTCTAGAACCGTAAAAACAGCAACTACAATTATAATACTTCAGAGTGATCACAAAGGATCGCGCTCTAAATTATTTAAGTGCTTTGCTGCCCCAAGCAAATTTACCCAAACTGCTCAAACTCCTTTTTAACTATCAATATTTTCTTATCGTGTACGTTATCCTTTAGTTCTTAAAGTTATTTACAAACAACTACTTTATTAGTTTCTTTGAATATATGCGTATAAAGTTTCGCAACTCAACACCGTACCCACCGGCGTGGAAATTGCATGGCAGAGAAATGACAATCACAATGACAATGTTCTGTTCTTCTTTCCCCAAACCATTTTCAGACGCGGACAATGTAAGATAGTACACATTTGGGACACAAGATCATAAAAAGTCATATATAAAGTCTTTACCTTTCATTTGCTTCTGTCCCCGTAGCTCAAGAAGCTTGTTTTTCTGCAACTAAATGAAAAATTTAGCTTAGAACATCAAACTCCACAAACAAAATGGCGCTTTTCTTCTTCGAACTTGGATGACCACGCACGCTTGATATGCGGGGAGGCCAAACACAGCGCAAGGGCTAATACCATATATGGATTTAATTTCCTTTTTTGGACAATATGTTGTGCCAGGACTAATAAAATGAATGACTCAGGAATTCCTGGCAGAGAAGGCCTGAAACGAGCTATTTTTAGACGCCTTGTAATATCCACAACAGTTTTGGTTGCAACTGAATTATTTTGTTG
>JAOBYG010064775.1:5000-11802 GCA_025403545.1 Epizoanthus stellaris | reverse complement strand
ATGATGATGATGATGATAATGGCCATTGACAATTGCAATGAGGCAAAAGATGATGATGATGATGATTATGGTGATGATTAAGTGATAATGATAACGCTTCTGATTGCTGGTGAAAGTGTTACTGTAACCAGCTGGGTTCATTTGGATAAAAGGATAAAGTTGCTTTGGTTAAAAACGTTTCGTTTGATATGTAAAACTTGTGATACTGATCATAAAAACAACGTTGAAATTTCCCAAACGTTTCGACTAGCACTCTAGTCTTCATCGGGGGATGCGATAAAACTTCATGTAAAAAGCACAGTTTTAAATAACAACGATGATAATGACATAATGACAACAATTTGTTGAAATATGATGATGATGATAATGATGATGATGATGATGATGATGATGATGATGATGATAAGGATAATGGCATACTAATAGTTGGGGAGCTAGGATGCACTATACGTTTTATGGCGTTGTTGTGGCCGTTGTCGTGTCACGTGGTACAAATCCTTTGATTCTGATTGGTTCAATTGCCCTATTTCACTTTTACGTCAGACGCTGTTTACATTTCAGAAATTCAGACAAAGACGCACAAGTGCAATTTCTACTTTTATGAAAGAGAAACCATTGTTTCTGCACACTTTAATTCATTTTCAGAACCAAACTTGTGAAGGGTACTTTTATTTTGGACTTTAAAAATCCGTGTTACTGTTGCATTGGGAGATTGAAGTGGGGTAACAAAATGTAAACAAACTAAATTTAAGACCAGTTTAGACACCAGCGAAGCTGTGAAAAGATATAATATAAAGTCCATTGATTTGAACCTTCAAAAGCAAAACCATCACTTTCTATTGAAGAAAACTATGACGTAATAGTGAAATAGGGGAATTGAACCAATCAGAATCAAAGGATTTGTACCGCCTCCGAAACTCGAATATATAATGTTCTATGATACCGGCATCTTTGATAGTCCTGCAATACTAAAATGCTTACATGGTGATTAGTTTATTATTAAAACGTGACCCGATTCTAGTAACTCCACATGGTCATGTTAACTTGTTGCAAATACTTTTAATTTGTTTGTACATCTAAGATGACAGATGAAAACTAACTTAGTTCGACATTTGTAAATAGTGAAGTACATTGAAGGAGGCTCGCCATAGTTTTATGGGTGTGCATTTTCGGGAAAGAAATGTTTGCTGAAGCAAACATTTCCTTAGTCGTACTAACGTTTGTTACTGAACAAACGTTAGAACGACTATAAGGGAAACAGAATAGAAACCGTCACACACAAACGGGCGTATCACGCCACAACACGATACAATATAATACAATATAATACAATACGATACGATACGATACGATACGATACAACACAATAAACATTTATGAGAAGGAGGAAGAAATGACAACAACAATGACGATGATGATGATGATGATGATGATGATGATGATGATGATGAAGATGATGGAACTGATTATAACAATGGCAATTAAGCTAGAATACAAAACCAAGATTCACAGTACCAAGTTAGTTTGCAGTAGATGTTTGTTGCACTTCATGATTTGTCCACGCCTGCTTTCGCTGGAATGGCAGCCGCTGACTCCTCTGGAGTCTGCAGTTCTAATCCTTCCTTATCCACCTTCATCTCCAAGTGTTTGGGTAGGTTCAGGGACGCTGAGCGGCGGTTACAACTGATACGCTGCAAAATAGCAAGAGATGCCTGTCTAATGCAGTCACCTAATTTGTGTAAAGTTATCATAAGACTAGCAATAGTCTGGTATGGCCCCTACATTCCACAATGCAGTGACGGTCAACAGAAATCCTGTGATTTGACTCAAAATGCTAAAACGCCAGCTCAATCAAATAATTAAGCGTACTTCCATAACAAAGGCCCACTTGTAACCAAGATTCTTTGCAAGCGTTTGTTATTGTTTGCATATTTTCAACACTTTATTATCACGTCCCATATGAGGTTTATACTCTCATTTATTGGAGTAAGAAAATAAAATGGCACAAAGCTTATTTTGAAAGAAAAAGACGACAATATGAAAGGCACAATTTAACCATCCAGAATTTGATAGGTTCCAAGAAACTCACTACCACCCGCAAAGCATCTTGGACCATGCAAAAGGACCTTTAAAGGAAACCTCGGCTGAAAAACACTTCTGCCCTCAAATAAAACTTCAGCGCTGACTTAAGGTAGTCCGGGGATTTAAAAGCGATAATTCTATTCATAGAGACAATGCCAAGAGATTTGTTTTGCCTATTTAGCTCTTCCAATTTTCCGGGCGCCGCCATCTTGTTCTGTGTGACGAAAATGAGTCCAGGGCCCACACTCCCCATTTTGTGTCAAAGAAATATGGCGGAAGAGACGAATTTGGCAGTCAAACCTTACGGCTTCGAGCCAGACTATTCTAGGAGTGAATTGTCAGGTTCTAGTTCCGAAAAGCAAGAATCGAGCCGAGACGAGTGTGGAAGGCTTCTGTGAACAAATTGGCGTCACTGTTGCAAATGTACAACATCCACACAAAACTAGGGGTCTGTGCTCTGGACTAGTTTACGTCACAGAACAAGATGGCGGCGCCTGGGACTGATTAGAAGAGCAAAATGAACAAAACAAATCGCTTGGCATTGGCTCTATGAACAGAATTATCACCCCCCCCCCCCCTCACAGTATGAAATGGCCTTCCCTTTGTGAGTACAATAACTGCACGTGGGGATGCCTGGAGTGGAACACCTCTCTGCCATTGTATTCAGAAATAAAATCTGGAAAGGCCAAGTTTCCGGCGAGTCTTGTAGACAACGTCAAAGCGAGCACAGAAATCCTCTCTTTATCCTTTCGTCCTCAAGACTACTGTCTCTTGTTCCTGCGATTCAAATTCCTACACATGGAAAATAGTAACAGCGAATGCATGATACGAAGGTATTACAACAACCAAACAAGGAAAGGAGAACGTTGAATAGTCATAGCCGCTGCTGTACCAGTTGCTTAAGTCCCAAGTCTCGAAATAACCACCAGCTACTAGCAAAAATGCTAAGAGAAAGATGCAAATATAATGTAACTGTACTACGATGCAATTAGGAATTAATTGTATCGCTGATAACCAATCAGAAGCGAGTATTTATGTCTACTCATGCATGTATATTTAGTGAATAAGCCCCTTTTCGCGACTGGTCTATCGGATGATATCCTGCGGCTTAGAGATGGTCAGAAAAAGGAACAGTGGCCCGAGAAGCGAAGCAAAGCGGTGCGTGGAGGGAAACTGAGACTTTCGAGGACCATCTCTAAACCAAGGGCAGAATATCATCGCATAGATCAGAAAGCCAGAAAGGAGTTTAGTTATTTTATAACCCAACCCGGTTACTTGTTGTGTACCTATTTCTATCTCATAGAATATATCTATCTAGACATTTACGGCATATTTAGTCGATTTCCTTGTGTTATTCGCAACTGATTTAAGCAATTAAAGATACATATACAATTCAAGTCCATTAGTTTTGGCGGTATGATTACATGACAAACAGTGTTTTTCAGGTTATACGACTGCCCACACTTGGGCTCCACGGAGCTATTTTTTTTTTCTAGTACCCCAAATTGAGTAAATATTTAGGCCCGAGTAAATAATAATATGTGTAAATCCCTATTAATATCCCAAGGACTTTGCGCTCACTTACCCAAATCAAAACCACCAACACCACAAGGACACACACACCAGCTAACGAAACTCCAGCTATAATGGGCGTCTTCTCGCCTGGTAATCCGTTGCCGGGTTTTTGCCTCTTCGGTTTTTCTTTCACTTCAACGTTGCTAATAACGAGGTTCTGCAACTCTTCCGTCCCACTCGCTGATGCAATTCGATTTTTGATCCCTCGAGTAGTTGCGTTTGAATTTGATGAAACGACAACGTTGAAATCACAAATGACGCTTCCTTTTTTAAATGCAACTATTTCTACGTAGCGGAAGCCATTTATCTGAATTCGAAGTACGTTTGAGAGACCAGTGGAAACAGCAATGGCAAGTTCTTTGAATTCCTTGCTTCCTTTGTCACTGTAAGCTGGTATAAACACTTTGTTCGTTATTGTTATAACTGCCGCAAATATTTTTTTATGCTCCTCAAGTTTACTTTCATTGCACAGTCGGCCGTAGTGAGTATCGGGGCAATAACACTCGTATCCTCTGCTTACTTCAACGCATTCTCCTCCGTTCAGGCAACTGTTTTCTTGGCAGGATGCTGTAGAAAAAGATAAGCAAATGTGGTTTTTTTAATCTTTTCTAAATGCAATAAAACAAGGTATATACTACAAATAATGACTAATATGAGTAACTCTGACAGAAAGCTGTGCTTCCCAGTACACTATTTGATCGGATGGCCTGTTTAAGAAGGCGATTGAAGCAGATTATAGTAATGTGTTCTGAAGTGAACTTAGTGTTGGCCCCTACAGCAAATTATTAAAGTAGCTTACAATACAGCGAACCTTGACGAACCAGCTTAACAAAAGGTTTTCCGTTTCAATAGATTGTTCCATTTCAATATTGAGTGGGTTCACACTAGAAACCCAAGTTACACTTAAGTCAAATTCCTCCAAGTTTGACTTCGGTGAATTTGTCTGACTTCGTTTAGAGAACGTTCACACTGGAGATATAAGTTAGACTTAAGGCGGATTTACACGCTACGATATGTCGGCCAGATTTGAGCCGTTAATTAGGTTTTAGAAAAAAAATAACACCTGTTGTATTTGCATGGCCAATCAGAGCTCAATATCTAATTACAAATACGGTAGCGTTAATTAAGTCACATTCCATCATGTCTGGCGTCGAGGAATTTGTCTGACTTTGTTCAAGTCAGGCCCAAGTCTAGTTTACAACTGACTTCAAGTCAGACTTGAATCCTTTGTTCATGCCGGCTTTTTCATCGATTTCAAATGTGTCTTGATTTTCTCTTGATTCCCGGTGTGTGTGTGTGTGTGTGTGTGTGTGTACTTATGTATATATGTACATATATGTGTACATACGGTATGTACGTAAAGTATCAAACTCTCCACCTGACCATGACAACTCCACCCACTAACACTATACAATATCTCCAGGTTAAAGAGTGAACAATAAAATGGGAAAGTACTCATTCAGAAAGCTAAAGGATAGCGCAGATGACCTGGACCAGAAGAAGGTGCAGAGACTGGGCTTGTTCTCTTATGTGACAATTGGGTGGATGAACGACATCCTACGGCTGGGAAACAAACAGCCTCTAGAGAACGAGGACCTGTTCGCCACTGACGATCTCTTAACAAGTCGGCAAGTGGTGGAAACCCTGGAACAGCAGTGGAACAAGGAACTTAAGGCCAGCACTTGCTCTGGTAGAGAGCCAAGGTTATGGCGTGCAGTGATACGCATGCACAGTACCGCTCATTATTGTTTGATATTCGGCTGGCTTTCCATAGTTCAGTTAGTGACCATCCTTCAACCAGTGCTGCTTTCCTTTCTCCTGTCGCACTTGATGGCCAAGGGAATGGAAGATGCGTGGCAGCTGTATTTGTACCTGGCGGGAATAGTGTTGCCGATAGTCGTCATGTCGATGGCGCAAAATCATTTCACCTGTAATGTAATGCGTCTTGGTATAAGCTACAGGACAGCGTTAATGGGATTAGTCTACAAAAAGGTGAGACATGTACAGAGAGTAAAGCCTGGTTTACACTAGCGACGGAAGCAGAAGTGAAAGCAAAGACGGAAGTGGACGAAGGTTATGTTCTTGTGTAAACCAAAATGACGGAAGCAGAAGCGAAAGCCTTGTTTACAGTGCATAACCCTCGCTTGCATGTTGTTTTCTACCAGAAATATTTATTTGGGGGTCTGGGAATGATAACTGTGATTGGCTGAACTGTTCCGCTTCCGCTTCTGCTTCCGTGCTTTTGGTTTACACTGGTCCGCAAGCGAAGGAAGCTCGACGGAAGCAGAAACGGAGACGAAAGAAAATTAAACCTTCCGTTCTTTCCGTATCCGCTTCCGTCGAGCTTCCGTTTGTGCTTCCGTCTCCGTTTCTTGATTTACACTGGAACGGAACGCTCCTTCCGTCTCCGCTTCCGTCTCAGCTTCTGCTTCCGTCGCTAGTGCCCGTGCATGCGCCTGTGCCTGTGTCCGTGCCTGTCGCCTGTGCCTATGTCTGTGTCTGTGTCTGTGTCTGTGTCTGTGTCTGTGCCTGTAGCTGTGCCCGTGCCCGTGCCCGTGCCTGTGCCTGTGCCTGTATCTGTGCGTCTGCGTCTGCGCCTGTGTCTGTATCCATGCTTGTTACCGTGCCTGTGCTCGCAAATACATCCTGTATCTATGTTTGTGTATGTGCCTAACATTATCCTGTTCCCTTATCTAATCCTATGCCTCAACGTGTCTGGGAATAATAAGATCTGTAATTTGTATGGAAGGTTACACGTTAGATTACCCTTTTAGGTGTAAGCGTGTCTTCTCCAAATAAAATATAAAGTTATCATCACGTGTGCATGTTTCTCTCCCATGTCTACTCTATGCATGTGTCTGTATCTATCATACACATGCACCCTCATCTCTATTGTTCTGCTACGTGAAGTAAATGAGCGTCAGAAACAACACTTGTATTCGTTTCATCCTTATAGGTACAAGTCATGTCAGCGGTCTCACTTGCAAATATTAATTCGGGCCAAGTGATTAACCTCGTGTCTAAGGATATAGAGCCGGTACTGGACGTTTGTTTCTTAGCGCCCAACATGATAGTGTCTCCCCTACAAATCATCACCGTTTCCACCCTGCTGTGGTTACTGGTGGGTTGGAAGGCTCTGCTGGGC
>JAOBYG010064775.1:0-2500 GCA_025403545.1 Epizoanthus stellaris | reverse complement strand
TACATTGCGATTCCGAGTGGCTGGTATAACATACACCAGAAGTGATATAACAGCTGCAAGTCTCACATTCTTGTGGCAAATAACAACAAAGTGGGCGCACACAGTGGCCCAATCTTCGACAAACGGCTCAACATAGCGAAATGTTACTGTCCGCCGCCTGATACGTACCATTTTCTCCTTCGTCACGTCTGTTCTGTGTCCAGTCTATGTCTGCATAGTTTACTTGAGTCCAGTGACGTCTGATGGATTCCTCAGTGCTCTGTAGATTAATTTTTAGACATTGGGTACTCTTCGAGCAACTCAACAAATAATACAAGGCGTGGGTGGAGGGTGTTACATCTATTTCACAAAATGTTATGTTCCTATCCTTGCCCGAAAAAGTGCAGGTGAAATCCCCACCTCTGCCGGCCCAGCCTCCAGGAAGAATGGAGGATCCTGGGGTTGGTATTAATAAATGCATAATCGTGTATTACATGAGTATCGATTACAATAAGTTCTCTCAAACAAGGCAGAGCATAGAAAAGACAAACACCCTGATTTACAAATATACAAGTTTAGAAATACCTCAAAATTCTGAAGTCGCTGAAGTAGGTTTTCCAAGGTAGAACGATTCTGGAGCTCACTAGCCGTTTCATCTGCTTCATCATCTGATTCGAGCCTGGATGGAAAGGAATATTCCAGAGTAAGAAGTAGTAATAATAATAGTGAATCTGTCTAACATCTTCAGTTGTGATATAGATAAAAAAAACAATCCATAACTTAAAATAATCGCATTATCACCTTCACCTTAAGATGTAAGACTTAACGAGGTTTCAAATACATTTAGATTTTAGTGCAATGTTTAACAAAGAAAAGAGATTGAATGTGCACTCCTGTCAACTAAACTTGCAAAACTGATAAAATGTTTGTATGTACATATGTGTGTATGTTTACAGGTTTGCATGTATGTCTGTATATACGAGATAGCTAGGTAGTTAGGTAAGTTGGTAGGTAGGTAGGTAGGTTGGAAGGTAGGTAGGTTGGTTGGTAGGTAGGTAAGTAAGCTAGATAGGTAGGTTGGTAGGTAGGTAAGTAGCTATATAGGTAGGTAAGTAGGTAGGTTGGCAGGTAAGTAGGTAGGTAGGTAAGTAGGCCTAGGTAGGTTGGTAAGTTGGTAGGTAGGTAGGTAAGTTGGTAGGTAGGTAGGTAGGTAAATAGGTAGGTAGGAGGTAGGTAGGTAGGTTGACAAGTTGGTAGTTAGGTAGGTAGGTATGTAGGTTGGTAGGTAGGTAGGTAGGTAGGTTGTTAAGAAGGAATGATGTATCAGGATGTACTTGTGACAAAGCTTGACGTCCGTCTTTTTGTAGTTGACAAGAATCAAGTGGAGAGGTTTTCCTCGTACAAGCAGTCATAAAGAACACAACTGACCTCTGCACTTCCTCCACCGTATCCTCCAGAATATCGTCCAGGATCATGTCAGCCAACTTATCAGCCTGTGACACGGTCTGGAGATATAAGATCCGATAAAAATATTACATGCCATGATAATATAATTTTTCTTTTGATTTTCTCGTAGGTATTCACAGCCCATTTGTACATACGATTCTTCAATTGAAAGTATTTGTTACTGTTTACATCTCAACTACTCTGGAAACTACTTTTAGTTTCCTACTTAGGTTAACGAGTGTTCAGTCGCTCCGATAATCCTGGCATTAAAGAGGGAATGCGACAAAAACCTGGATGTGCGGATCCCTAAAATAAAAACAACAACTTGATAAACATTTTGTGTAAAGAAACCAAAATATTAAACTAATAATTCCATGATTTTCTAAGACCTAAAGTCATCGATTTTCGATTCCATAACGTTTTTCATAAGTTTTCTATGAGCGTGGGAATCCTGTTTAGTCTTATAACTTTCACAAACTGTAGATGCAGATTACTCGGTGTATTATAATAACAATATACACATAAAACTTGGCAGTTTTATCGTTATGCGCGTTAGAACATCTTCATGTAAACGTGCACTATAAGTGCAATTTATTATTTAGTTAATGTAGATATGCTCCATCGTGTCACGTGAGTCATCTGTTTACCCCCATCTAGTTGGTCGAATTTTAATGCAAACAATAACGTCGTACAACGTTCCCTTCTTCAGCAACACAACATACAAAGGTAAAAATTGTGTGTTTTCTCCGTACATGCGATCAGATGATCAAATTGTGTGTTTTCTCCGTACATGCGATCAGATCTGAACGACAACATGTCACGAAAGCGTGGTCGTTTACACTAGACCTAATGTAACTTCTGCAATGATCAACTTCCGTCTTCACAATTCACTTACGGCATCAGAGGCGGCACTTGCCAGCCGCTGCCTGAGCGACCGTTGGTGTCGAGTCTCTCTCTTGATGTTCTCATCCACTATGAGCTGGAATCAACAAAAGGAGGAAGAAAGGCAGTCGGCAAAGTGAAACGTTGAAAAGTATGGCATATTGTAACCTTCCCATTTTAAGGGTTCCCTGCC
>JAOBYG010064664.1:0-11803 GCA_025403545.1 Epizoanthus stellaris | reverse complement strand
ATTGTATATAGTTACTTAGTGTATTGATTGTAGGGTCTGGGTATTTTAAGGATTCTAGTTGTTTTTGTATGTACTATAATTGTATATAGTTACTTAGTGTATTGATTGTAGGGTCTGGGTATTTTAAGGATTCTAGTTGTTTTTGTTGTCTAATTTTGCCTTTGTAAATATGAGGTCGGAGGGGAGGGAGGATTTGTATTTCTCCAAGGGATTTTCTGTTTTGAGCTACAACCAGGAGAGCATAATTATATATATTTATGAGAATTTTATGGTATTTAATAACAGCTGCTGTTATTTTTTTGTGTCTGTAGAAGGATGTTGTGAGTGACTTGGATTCACTGGTCCAGCTAGCAAACTCACTGCTGTCAAATCCAAACACAAAACCTACCATCCTTATTGTTGATGCTATAAACCAGGTGAGACTTTGGCTACTGCTTTTGTAGATTTATGTATTTAAAATTATTTTCAAATCAACATGACATATATAAATAATTTATGTATGTATATTAAAATTAATGTCTTCACTGCATAGAAAACTATGAACAATGAAAATCACTGTGAGAGTGAGCAGTCAGCTTCCTGTTTAAACATTATTATTATTTATAAAATTTATTTATTTATAAGTTTTTATATTAATAAATTATTAAAGTCTGAAGCTGTATAATTTGTACAATCATGTGCTTGCTAGTTTTTCTTGTGATAAATGATATGTACATACCATTTGATGGGATGGTAATTACTAAAAAGGTTTTTTATGATATACTGTCAGAATTAAAATCAAAACTGCAATGCTTGAAATATCAGAAATAGTCTCATGATTAATTTGCAATCTGGAAAGATGCAGGTCTCAAAACAGGAAAAAATTACAGCTTGACATTTTATCACAGGAGGCTTGATGTGAGTGTTGGTAATTGTTGTGGTACAAGGTTTGTAATTTGAGACCTAACATTTCAGGCAGGTCTTAATAATTACTATTAATATTTCATTATTTACAGAGATATCATCTTAACTTTTGGACGTTAATTTTGCCACACAAACTCTCAAATTATGGACCTTGTATTGCAACAATTAACAATACTCGTATCAAGCCTGGGCCTTCTGTGATTTTGTAGAAAACAATGTGAAACAAGACCTGTAAAATTTGATGTGTAAGTTTTGCTTTTTCACTTACCTGACCTTACCTTATCTGACCTGCTTTTGGTCATTGGCAAGCCCTTATTTTGAGTCCTGAGATGTGATACATTATTGCTGACATAATTTGTTATAATGCACAGAATGTTTCTGTGATGCATCATCTGGGAGTCCACTTTATCACCCAGTGTTTTTATTCCTTATCGTTCTTCTATATAGAACAACTTTAAGTTTGACTTTTATCGGCATTTAAATTCTCCATAGAATATCAATACATGTGCAAATAGACGGTTTGGTTATGAGAATAAAGGAAGTCATCATGCTATATGTACAGGAGAAAAGTTTGATTAATTGCCAAATTCTCCTAACTAGTTTTGTAAGTAGTATATGCAAAATAGTAAGGAGAATTCAAAGGTTATAATATATTTGTTCAGCTTGATGATGATAAAATCCAGTATCTAACGAGATGGCTGCCAGAGAAGCTGTCACCAAACATCAGAATTGTGCTATCAATGATTGACGATACGGAGTGTCACCGAATACTGAGGTCATACAAGACTGGCCCCAGGGAGATCATCTGTGGAGAGCTGGATTACCACTCAAGGAAGGTATGGAATAGGATTGGTAAATTTATACTTTATGTCATAGTGTCATGAATAGTATAAAATAACTGTTTACTTGACTGTCTCGTTGATATGGGTATGTATGCATATTGATCAGTGTGAGAGGACAGATGTAGCTGGTATATTCTGGTGTCGGTCTGTGTTAGTGGATAGGTTTAACTCTAGATTTTTCAACTAAGAGTTAGTGGTTAGTCTGAAAACTAGTAACATTCTTCATCAAATATAGTCACTTAGTAATAGTTCAAACTTTTTTGTTCAGTTTATACAGTTGACAGTGGTTTACCTTACAATAGTCATGGTTCCAAAGGTTTACAGTCTATCTGATATCACTATGATGTCAGCATTCTGTTTCTCCAGTGTATTTCAGTATTATTTCGCCCCCTCTTCCCTTCTCATGTTGAAAGTGTATTTTCCTCAGTCTCTACAAGTGTCTGCATTCAGAAAACAATCAGCGGCAAAATTGGAGGAGAAAGTGGTTTTGTTTTGTTTTGTTTTATACTGCTAAAATGAATACGTTTTAGCTGTTCCAACTACTTTTGGCAACGATTGCAGCTTCCCAACCATCCACGTGCTCTCTGTTTTGTAAACTTTTTGTAGTCAGTAGATATGTCGTCTTAGTTCTGTTTATTTGGTACTACCTGTAGTCAGTAAGTAGTTTGAGTGCATGTACATATAATGTGTACCTGATAATGATCAAGTCGATTGAAAACATTGGTTCTTTAACTTTTATATCTTTAAACAATTTGCCTTGTATTTTAAAATAATGTGTAAGATATTAATTACAACCTTCTCTCCTTGTGTTCGAAGGCCATTGTAGAGAACATTTTACGGCAGTACAATAAACGCTTGGATGGCCATCAGATGTCCACATTACTGGAGAAGAAAGGATCAGCCAACCCTCTGTGGCTTGCTCTGGCTTGCGAAGAGCTAAGGGTTTATGGGCACTTCGACAAAATGGATGAGAAGATTTCAAGTCTCTCTGATGATCTGTTAAGGTAAGTACTTATCCTCAATATCTAAATCAAGTTTCTGACCTCCTCTATAATGTTCTTACGTAAAGGCCCCTGTCTTGATTAGCCCTTATGGTTATTACAGGTGGCCTGCACTTAACATTCTGTTACCATTTTTTCTTTATTGTAATTTTCATTATTTATAGAAAGTGCAAATAAAGTTGTTGTTGTTGTTGTTGTTGTTGTTGTTGTTGTTGTTGGTGGTGGTGTTGTTGGTGTTGGTGTTGGTACCAACCTGATACCCATCCATAAGTTGAGTCTGTACAACAGTTAGCCCTCCATCCATTCGCAAAGCTGCTTTCATAAGACGATCAAGAAGAAACTGGATGCAGTTGTCTCTATGAAGCAAAGAGAGCAAAAAAATGTAGGATACCAATGGGAAACTCGTGGCATACGGAATTGAAAAGTATGACCTTATTCATTACCACAGTCACGTAACTACAACTTGTTACATGTACATGTGTGGCATGGATTTTATACTGTGCCAGAGGTTGTCACGCCAATATTCTCCACTAAATTAAAGATGGATAATCAAGCAGGTTATAAAAATATAAACAGTTAATTATCGTCTTTAGTAAAGCCAAGCTTCCAAGTTTTAACTCACAATTGGATTTAGCCCCTCAAAGACTGGTCGGTGTTTAAACAATGCTTCACAATCCATTGATTACCTAATCAGAGGATCAGGCATTTAATCTAAAACTAGGTCTAATCCTGGATTAGTGTTATTTGGGTTCCGAGGAACTAGGCACGGGTGTTTGGTAATATTACGCCTACCTAACCTGGATTGTAACTGTCTATGGTTCTATGTTTGTGTGAAAAATAGCCCTTAGGTGTGACAATGCAACAGATCATTCAAGTTACGGCAGCCACATAAAAACTGATATTACAGGATACCAAGAGGAATTCACTGGAAACCAATTGTGTCAAATCCCGTTCATACTTCAGCAAACACTATGGAATGCAGAATTTTTACTGCTGAATGATCTGATGCCACGTGATTATGCAAGACTGATTTAGGGTGTGAATTGTAATAGCATGACCCTCAATAGCCCTTCATAGCTCTCAGCAGTCCTGTGTGTGACGATGCCACGGGCACAATTCTTCCACCAAGCCTCGGTTTGAGTTTCATCTCTGGGACTGTTGCACATACAACAGTATTATAAATACAATATTTCTTGAAAGTGTTAATTATAGTATTATGGCTCTTAATAACCCTCAATAGATCTTAAGAGGTCTCAATAGCCCTTTCATGTTACAATGCAATGGACATAATTCTTCCAGCTGGCCTAGATTTGCATTTAATCTCTGGGAATATTGTACACATACAAACGTAATTTATTTCAAAATCATTGGAGAAATATGATCAAACTTGCCAAACTTGCCCTACATTTCTTTCCATTAGGATAACAATTGTCTTTAATGCTATCGAGTTGAATTACATCTACACTTTCCATAATTCCTTCATGAATGATATTTTCAGAGATGAAATCCAACCGAAGCCTGCGGGCATGGTTTTCCTGTTAGATCATCCAGTACAAATAGTCGCTATTCACGTATTCTGTTCGGATCTGTAAGGCTGAACTTGAGTTGAATACCAACCTGTACCACTGAGGAAGGGTGAAGACAGCTTTCAACCAGAACTCAGCTACACCTTGGGGACCAATCGTTCCAGGCACTTGGAACTTCTCAACGTGGCTCTTAATAAAATAAAACAGGAAGTCATTATAGCTGTGCCCCAAGGCCCGAGTTTCTTTAAAACGGTATATGATATAATTGATTACTCAGAGTTTGTCTTAGTTATTGACGGGGTAGGGGGAGTATTCGAAAGATTGAGATGATTGGGGGAGGGAAGGATCCAGACTCATGTAATATGGTTTGGCTAGACCGCTAAAAAATGTTTCTGTGATCTGGGTAATCCTAGCAATCACGATGAAAGGAAATCAGATGAGAGTTTACTCAATCAGATCACTTGGAACACGAGATCATAGCCCAGGTCTGTCCTAGAGATTGTGATCGCTACAATTCTATTTTTTACTTCGCGGTGTGTCCTTTTATTTCAGTGAAAAAATTCAACACCTTTGATCAAGGTTAAAACATGACCTTAAAACACCTCAGTTTTGGCTGAACATCCATTGGCAAGGACACACTTGCTTGCACCTTCAAGTTAGCGATCCTTCATCCTTACTGACGAAACCATTTTTGTTGACAATTGTTTTTAAAAGAGCTAATTCTGAGTATGTATCTAGAGAAGGTTGCCATCCAAAAAGTCAAGAATAGAGGACATACATACAGCATTTGGAAACCAGTCCATTGGCTAATCTTCCTACTGATAAAAACTGTCTTGGTAACGTGCCAAAAAATGTATTCAATACATGTAGTACCTGAATAATCCCTGCTAGTTTCTTGCAGTTGTCTCCTGTTGTGTTGTACTGGAGTAATTTCTCAGCATATCCAGCATTGATGGTGTCTAGCTGCGTCAGTTGGTGAAGTGCTTTCACAAATCTACACAGATTGCCAAAAATATTAAAAAGAAATCTAAACAGGGGAGGGAAAGGAAATACCTTGTCCTACAAAATAAGTCAGAATGCAGGGCAAAACATATATTGAGGATGGGAAAGATAATGAGAAGAGACACGGGACGTAAGGAAAAGCATATAAAAGAGAGAGTCATGGAAAATGAGAAAGTGAGAGGAAAACACACTGAAAGGAAAGGGGAGTGAAAAAATACGAAGGTAAAAGAAACCCAAACAGGGGAGGAAAGAAACTATAGAATAAGGTCAGAAAGGAGAGCAAAACATAATGAAGGTGGGAAAGATAACAAGAAATACAACAGGAAGTAAGGAAGTATAACAGGAAGAGACATGCAAAGTGAGAAAGTGAGAGGAAACACAATAAGAGGAAAAGGGAGAGGAGTGAAGGTAAAAAAATGAAAAGGTGAAGAAAGAAAGTGAAGACAGGAGAGAAGAGAATGATGTTGGTAAAGAGGAAATGGGGGGAAAGGAACAGGACTGAATGAATGGGAAAGCTATTGTGAGGAATAGGAACAATAGTAATTAAATTTCGTACTTGGTCTCTTGCACCAGTCGGTCAGGTGAAGTGAAAAACAATGGCACGACATTGGCTATGGTTCTGAAGGCCGCATCATGACACTTCTCATGAAGAATGACAGTGAGGTAGTTGAGTCCCTCACTTAGAAACAGATCAGGACTACAGAGACAAACAGATTATTGCAATGATAAGAAGGTTGTGGTACAGCACATTAGATCTATCTGATGAAACCCTCAACTGTTTGCCTGGCTATAAATAAGCAACACTGGTCAATTCAATAAGTACTATTGTGTGAATATCTTGTGAGAGATGCAGTGACCTAGTGGTTTGTGTCTCACACCAGAGACCTAAGGGTCAAGGGTCAAACCTAGCCACTGTTGTTTACAATGTTCTTGAGCATGACAGTTACTGTCACAGTGCTTCTCTCCACTTAGGCGCAATGGGTACCTATTAAACTGTTGTGGGTAATACCTGGCCAAATGCTGGGAGTAACCTTGCGATGGACTAATGCCCCATCCAGGAGAGAGTAGTAATACTGTCAGTCGTTTCATGTTACAGAAACTGGAGTTAAGCATTGGCTCCTATATGGTGGACCAAAAGTGCCACAGCAAAAAGATTCAACAAACACCACAACAACAACTACTTCAACACAACATAAAATTAAATTGGCGACAACAATTGAAATTTAACGACAACAATTTGAAATCAGTGACAACCAAAGTTTGCAAACACCGACAGCCAAAGTTTGTAAACACCACAGCAAAAGTTTCTGTTTCTGTTTATTACTTGGTAATGCTGAATTTGCTTTACAACCAAGGCGGTACAAACTTGCATTACAACTAAGTTTGTGAACACTGACAACCAAAGTTTGTGATCGTCACTGCAAAAAGTTGTAAACACTGTCAACCAAAGTTTGCGCACACCAATAACCAAAGTTTGTAATTCTTTTGCTGTGACACTTGTTGATGTTTTTGTCGTGATACTTGTGAGCCATCACATACTTTAGTTGTCAGTGTTCACAAACTTTGCCGTGGTGTTCATTTCCAATTGTTGTCGTTAAACTTCAATTGTTGTCGCTGAATTAATTTTTTAAGTTGTGTTAAAAAAGTTGCTGTTGTGGCGTTTGTTGAATCATTTTGTCATGACACATGTGGGCCACCGTACCTATAAGCAACTTCGGTTCTTCAGTCCTTGATTGGAGTAGACATTACTTTTCTAATGTGATCTTATGCTGGTCAAGATGCCTTTCACAGCCTTGCACGAGAAATACTGTGATACTGATTGCCGGAAGACCTACAAAAACAGAGACGCATTGGAGAGAACACCATAAGATCCTTTAGAACAAACCTTGTGCCAACTGTAGTCAGAGCAACTGCCACATAACATGCCAAAGGTCCTCCTGCTTTGACAGCACGGGCAACATGAGTTAGCACACTGTCTGTGTACATGTCCAGTGTATTAGGTGACGACATTGCCTGCACCAACCCTCTAAAGCCCAAATCGGCCTGGTCAGGGTCTGTGGTATAATGGCAAAAATAAAGTTGTGATGATACATTTGCATAACCATGGAGGCTCTCAAGTCTATTTCTAATATTCTTGCCTCAAGTTTAAAGGGTCCACGATACCTACTCATATCGTCTTCTAGAGTGAATTTACATCATTCACTTCACAATTAGAATAATCTCTGGGATATTGTATCACGGTTGTAGACACATGTTTCTCCGTATAACACACGTATCTACAACCGTGTTACAATATCCCAGAGATGAAAACAACTCTTCCCGGCTATCAGTGTTCCGAAAAAATCAAAAAAATGTTCCTTCTTTCTAACTGATGTTTGTTTCTTATCATATATCTAAAGCTATTTCCATATGTTTTACTCCACTTTGTAGTTCCTGTAACAACCAATATTAAGATATGGTTGCGGTTAATTCCGCATATATGGAATCAGTATGGATGGTAATTTATTTATTTAGTAATTTGGCCTACCAGCACTCCTTAGCCTCACGGCCCGTTTACACGAGCGAAAAAAAAATTGGAACGGGTCAGATAAAAAGTGGAATGGGTCAGATAAATTTCTGCATGTAAATGGCTCTTTACCCGTTCGAATTTTAACAAATCCATACCGAAAAGGGGCCATAGGCGGCTATGGCCCTTTTTTGGAATGGTACAGATAAATATTGGCTCCATACCCATTTGTTGAGTTTTGACAATGTGTAAATGGTCAGGTGACGGTCAGGTATGGACCTGCTTTATTCTTGGTGAGCCTGCAATACCGTAATTTCAGCTGTTTACCCCAGGCCACATGCATCGCGGGCTCTATCAGTACGGGCTGCAGAAAATTAGAGTGTAAACAGTATTTTATCCATTCCTTGAGGCTCTATGGACCGTGCCACTTTTTTATCGGATCCCTTCCTAAAATTGCACATGTAAACAGCCCAATTTCTTCGAACAGGTACTTTTTCCTATCTGACCCATTCCAGTTTTTTGCTCGTGCAAATGGGCCTTCAGTCTCAGGTATTTACTGGTAGGCCACCACAGTTATACTGATAATAATGTTAGATTTATTTTGTACCATATTATGTGGAAATAAATATGCTATGAACTACAGTATGAACTAAAGTAAGCTCCATCCATATCAATCCACCAAAGCACTATCATTATGCTTCTGGCCCATGCGACATTACTGTACTCAATCCCACTTCTTGCTTTCTAATTTTAAACTTAGCACTTAATGGTATCATCAATAGTTTCTCGTTTACCTAGATTTAGTTATCTCCTTCTTAGCCAATAACATGTTTCTCCCTATAATACATGTGTCTACAACTGTGGGGCAATATCGTTGATCTTCGACTCGCACTGAAATTTGTGTTTGTTGGTATCAGTAATTCTGTGTTGGGTCGAAATTGCGCAAAATGTGGTTGGATGAGTGGCTGGAAATATTTTAACCTCAAGTGACTGATTTAGAGGGTCCTATGCTATTACATGTTTGTAGATCTAATAACTGTTCATAGAAACAGTTCCTCATGATGCCTTTCCCTCATTGGTCGACAAATAGATAAATGTTACCATCTCCGCAAGTAGCTCATAGGAAACGATAGGAAATGATAGGGAACGATAGAGAATGATAGGCAATTAAATGAAGACTGGGATAAGAAATGAGAACTACTTAGGAGGCAGTGGTGGTGAAACAGATGGAAAAGGAGATGTTCTCCTCTCATTTCACCCTTCCTTTCCTTTTCCCTTTATCGTCTTTAGTATCTTTCCTTATCATTTCCACTACTTCGCTGTCATTTCCCACATTCTATATTCTTGCAACTCAAACGAACTGCAGCATCGCTTGCAGATGAAGCAATGTTAAATGTTTCAACTACTTAAAGGAAACCTCAGCTGAAAAATACTTCTGCTGTCAAAAGTGAATGAGAGGGGGCCTTGCACTGCAACACAACTACATCACATTTCAAGATGGCGGCGCGCGGGAAATTCAAAGAAAGAAATAGTCAAACTAAATTGCTTGGCGTTAACTCTGTGAACAGAATTATCGATTTTAAACTGGCAATCTGGACTAAAGCAATACTAAAGTTTTATTTGAGAGCAAAAGTCTTTCTCAGTCGAGGTTCTCTTTAAGCTTCTGCCAAACCTTGTGGGTGGTCTTGGAGATCAGTTGGTTGAGTGGCACCGAGGGCAGGTGTGGGCATGTCACTGTCATGTAGCCTCAGTGTTAGCATCACTTCCCACAGCCATTCACATAGCTGTTGTTCCTCGGTCTGTTGAACCAGCTTGCTGTAAGACGATGCAGCTATCTGTGTTACCTGGTCAGTGCACACAAAACGTAAAATTAATAGTTTCTAATAACAAATATTATTTACCGATAAATAGCAGTTATTATTACCATTATTATTCATTCATCATAATTAATAATTACAGAAAACCCCAACTGATATACTACTTATTCTTTAGCCCTATCCGCACTGGGGGACCGGGGGAGGCAATTAGTGACCCCTAAGACTTTTCCTAGAATTTATCTGCGATAACGAATTGTTTCTTATTTTACTACTGTTTTGCAGTACCCCAACTAGTAGAGTACATTGTAACGTGGCACTTAAATGAAGCAATAGACCTCTGCACAGTTTAAAAAATTATGCATAATGTCGAAGCTAATGTTGACTTGACATTGATACAAACTCTTGTTCTTTTGATATGCATATCAGTTGTATTACTACGCTAACCAATTTCACATCTCTAACAGTGCAAGAGGTCACTATTTGTCTCGGTGCCAGGCAAAGGCTTGGCTGCCTTTCATTGTTTTATTCAACCACACATCATAAAGTACCGTTTCTATTTGCCAACCTGTTGCAGAAGGCTGCCGTCGTCTTTGAATGCTTCGTGCGTGATTCCTCCTGGACTGCTGGGTAATCTTAACGCTGACACCTCAACAAGCAAGATAGCGACTGCCCGGTGCCATGACTTGTCCAAAAACAGATTGTCAGTTTCACCAGGCTTTAAAGAACGAAAATATTTTATCACATTGTGTTTATTAGTTACTTATAATACTTGTAATGTTAGTTATTTCGTGAACTTTTATAATTCAGTCTACAGCTGCAAACTTGGTCTTGTTAATAAACATGTTATTATTATTATTATTATTATTATTATTGTTGTTGTTGTTGTTGTGTAGAGTAAAAGTGCTTGCACAGAATAACTGTTTACAACACAAAAATTACTGCAAATCATTCTCTTTATTGTGAAAAGTGCTACAGAACAACTGCAGAAAATGTGATGAAAAGCACCAACACTATAACACCTCTTGTAAATACGTTCATGTTTAATACATTTATCTCCAACAACCCCATACCCTTCCTTGATGGCCAGCTCTCTGCCGCAAAATACCCTATGAACTTTGTCGGCATTGTTCTACTGGTCATTGAATTTCACGGCAAAAACATGTACAATGCCAAATGTCTGAAGCAACAAGGGGACACCCCTCCCCGTCCCCCCTTCTACTCGCTGGGGGAATTACCTCTCCAACATATACCCAGTTCATGTTAATAGCCAGAATGTGTCTCGCCAGCTGGTGTTTCCATGCCAGAAGGCGATATCCCTGCCCCTCTCCCCATCTTAACTATCTTGAGCACCACCCCGGGAGGAATTACCTCTCCAACATATCCCCAGTTCAAGTTGGCCAGAATGTATCTCGCAAGCTGGTGTTCTGGTGCAACAAGGGGAGACTTGAGTAGCCAAGCCCTCACGTGATCTAAATCCGTTGTCAGGGGCGACCACAACTGCACGGGCAGGCCACTGAACAAGTACACACAGGCCTAAAGATTCAAAACGGAAGAAGAATTAATGCATTATCAAAGGTCAGTGAAATAATATGTTAACCTTCCTTGTTATGCATTCGTAAAGACCAAGGGGCAGTCTCTAGGACAATAAAAGGGGCACAGCAGATGCGGAAGGAGAACAGAATATTGTTGATGATGCGCCTAAAGTCACGATAAATGTAAATCACAATTGAACACACAATATATTTTGCTGAAATAAAACGAAAGTCATCATCAGTAGAGTATTTACAACCCTTCCCAGGTTAATAAACAGAACATTTATCATTTTTTAATTAAAAACAAACATAAATATATAGATGATTAAGCTTGCTGGTCGGTAACATTTCACTTGTTAGCAATCCTGAGTTTATTCCTAATTGAATTACCTTTCCAACACCTTGTACGGTTTCAGCTACTCTTTTGAGCAAAACAGAGATCACAAAAGGATGAACCGTTGTAATGGTATTCAAAAGATCTCTGCCATTCTTGGAACAAAATTCTCTTGTCTCGCTTGTAACATATGACACCTGAAAGATTAATAACAACAGATACTGTTATACTACAGGGCCCAGTTGTTCGAAAGTAAGTTAACTTTAACCCAGGGTTAAAATTTTAACCCGCAGTTTGGTTTACTTCCTTATAGACTGATTTGGGCTGTCATGTTGGACGT
>JAOBYG010064553.1:0-11805 GCA_025403545.1 Epizoanthus stellaris | reverse complement strand
TTTATGGCCCAAGCGCGAAGCTCACGGGCCATGAAAAATGGACGGAAAAAAACGATGATCCATAATTTACTGTACGGACCGAGCAAACGAGGCTAATAAGATGTTTATTATATGGCTTTTTGATCATTTGGAGCTTTTATTTTCAAAACAAAACTTGAAAAAGTAAACAAATGACAGCCGCTCGAGAGCGAGAAGTCCGTACGGCAACTTACAGACCTGAAATTGACCAATCCCAGTGCGCAAAATTAATCAGCCATATAATAAGGTACAGTATGGTACAGTCATGAGAGCTTTGGAGCTCTGGAGGCATGCTCCTTGTGTAAGATCTAAGCCCTCATGGATGCATTTCCCAGTATTTTGAGGTTCACGATTTGATGACCCACTCCCTATAGTTTTGTGTAGCTTAAAAGAGCATGACCAATTCCCTTTGCAAGGTTTCAAAAAATAGTTGTCAATGCCACTTCTTCTCCTGCTCAAATCCCCCAGTACTTACATGTATCGACCAGCCCTTGGTAATAACTATGTCAGAAGGCATGGGTCTGATAACTGCTATCCTAAAAGAGACAAAAACATAATAATAAATTTATTATTGTACTCGGTGTAGTGACACTCATTTTAATTCTTGCGTATTGATTCTTCAGTTTCAGATTAAATCCATGGATAAGAAGTCACCAGACTTCACCTTCTTTGCACCAAAACTTAAAGTCAATAAAGAGGTATGGTAAATATATAATTATGCGACTTTTGAGTACAATACAAACCCAGAAAATAATAAGAAGTTTCCTGTTAGAATATACAGGCTGAAACTTGGAGTTTTGGCCCTCATAAATAAGAATACCCATTTCAGCCTGATTAATTACAATATCAGTTTTAAATTGTATGTGATATACTGTAGGACAACAAATCATCTTGAAACTGGTATGTCTTGAAGAAAATAGACATGTTTTATCAAACTAATAAGTGATATTTTTTATTACTTTACTTGAAACCCCGGTGCATTATATAGTTGTTGACTGGTGTTCTGTGGAACACGAGTTTTGTTTACCCAAAGAAATGAATGTTTCACGAGGCCTGAGGGTAAACAAAAACTGATAACCAGTCAACAATGGTTTTCTTATAATATTGTAATTATAAACACTAATTTGGAGCAAAAACTCTCCAGCTATGGGACATGAGCATTTGTTTCCAGAAACAAATTATATATCAATTGTTGGTTTGTTTGATCAATCACAATAAATTATGTGTACTATTTGAACAATATATCAATCCAAATTGTTACACTGCTGCAACTGGTACACTGTGTTTCTTAGTTTGTTTTCTTGACAAAAGAATATAATTATTAAGAAATGTTTTGGAGAGAAGGAACATCGAAAGAATACAACACCCAGCTGATTTTCATTTGATATCAAATAAAAAAGAACCTATCGCAGGTTCATTTGGGGGAAAAAAATTATGCTGGTTTTCATTGTATGTTTGTGACTGTCTGTGCACGTGTGTGTCATGGGTGTGTGTATTAAGGTATATTATAAATGCATATCTCAACATGTGTTAATTCTAGGGATGATGCAAAGGCCAGAGAAATGTTTTGGAGGTTCATGGATTTGTCAAACAAATCTTTGAACCTTTACTTCAAGCTAAGTCATGCTTAATGATGGGCTTGATCAACTAAAAGTTGATGTGTTATGTTTTTTGCTGTGATGGTGAAATATTGTAATGAGCTGATGTTTCAAGCACTAACTCTTTGTCAGAGAAACAAATTGTATGCAATTTGCACAGCAAACTCCTGTACTGTGGCATTTTGTAATAATTATGTATGTTGTAATAAACCTATGCATTTTGAAACAAGCTTGCAGCATATTGTAATAAACTTACACATTTTGTAATAAGTTTGTAGCATTTTGTAATAAACCTTTTTTGACACAAATGAGCAAATGCTGCAAGATTATTACAAAATGCGTAGGTTTATTACAAAATGCTGCAGTACAAACTCCTCCTTTTGCTCTGACGAACGGCTAGCCCTTGAAACGGCAGCAGAAATCTTCCACCCCCACAGCAATAAACATAACATATCAACTTTTAGTTGACCAATCTCAGTATTTGGCCTACTCACCAACATGGAAACCAAGATTTTATAGAAACTAGTCTACCAGAGCAAGTCATGCTGATGGTAGTGGCTGCAGTAAGCTAGTGAACATTTTAAGGATCAATCATTTAAACCAAGTCTAAATCCTAGCCAATGACTATCTTTTGTTCAGAGGTGTTCGAACAATAGACAGTCGTCGACTAAGACTTAGACTTTGTATAAATAATCGGCCCTATGAGTTTTTGAAAACTGAGTGATCCTGATATTTAACAAACATGTTTGATTTTGTGTTCAAAAGATTTTGGAGCTGTCTGTGGGCAACCATGACCTGTTTCTGAGAAGGCGTAAACCAGACTCAATGGAGATCCAACAAATGAAGGCCATGGCAAGAGACGAGAAGATGAGAAGACAGGTTGGCCCTTTATAGAACTGCTTTGTAAATGAATTGTATTGTACCCAAGAACTGTGATGTATTTTTCTGAATTGTTTATCAGTCCAAACTCAAGACCTTCTGTCTTTCAAACATTTGCTCTTAACTTTCTTATAATTTTACTTATTGTAGCTCTAGTTTTCTTTTTTACCCATAATTAATATTTTCTATTTCGAATATTATATTCATAGATTAGTTGTATTTTTATAATGTAATAAGCATTGAGACTTTTGTTTAAATGCACGCACTTTAAGAAATAAAGTAATTATTATTACTATTGTAATTGTGAGGTCTAACTAGATCTATTTACCAATTATTTACAACATGTACAACAGATCATATACTTTTGGATGATAGAATGCGAACAAAATAATAATTCAGCAGTGTTTCCATTTTTATATTTCATTCATTAAGTTTGCAAAAAATGCACTCCTGATATTGGCCACTTATTGTGAACTTCTGGAAGCCCGGTACTGAATCAGGAAGTGACATCACATCAGGAATAATCCCTGCTAATATGAGATGAAGATGTAAAGCTTTAAATTACGAGCTAGTTTCAATCTTCTTTTCTTGAACAGGGTTATCAACAACTTTTGTAACAGGTGTAACTTTGTCAGTTTTACCTGTAACAGGATAAATCAAGCACACTCATGCACTTCACTACTTGTGACAATTTCTGAATTTTATATCCGTAACATCAACTTGTTACACCCGTGACAGGTGTTACGAGTTGTGGGTTCAATTGCCCTATTTCACTATTACGTCATAGCTTTCTTCAATGTAATAAACAAAAACTTATTTATTTTGCTGTTAAAGGTTTAAATCAATCAAATTTATATTACATCTGATTCGTATGACCATATGAACGGTGAAATGTAGCAACAAAGTCGTTTCACAGCTTCTCTGGTGTCTGAATTAGGCCGAAATGTGGTTTGTTTACATTTTGTTTTCCCCCACTTCAGTCCCACAATGCAACAGTAACACGGAATTTAAAAATCCAAAATCAAACGAGGCTTCACAAAATTCAATCTGAAAATTAATTAAAGTGTACAAAAACAAGGGTTTCTCTTTCTTAAAGGCCAAAAATTGCAGTTTGTGCATCTTTTTCTTGAGTTTGTAAAATGTAAACAAACTGTGACGTAATAGTGAAATAGGGCAATTGACAACCCTGTTGTAGAAAGTATTCCTTATAAATTATATTCCTTGTGTATTCCTTATTATCATGTGTACAAGCTTCTAGAATCACTAGTCCCAACCCTCCAACTGCTCGGTAGTGATCCTTCATCACAGATATTTCAAACCCAGAGAAACATTATAGGGAAATGAATCACTGCTTTTTCTTGAAGATTTATATAAAATACTCTAAACGTTTACAGAAAAAGGTAGTTAACTAGACCTTATAACTATGTACTTTAAAAGCAAGATAAATTATAGGGAATACTAGACTGTTCAATATTGAAAAGTAAGTGCTTTACCTTGTTGATTAACTCAGGACAGGGGCAGGGGGCAGGGATTCGGTGGAAATGGGGCAGGAACCTGGGTGAAAGGGGAAGGAACTCTGGAGAAAAAGGTTGGGAACCAAGAAGAAAGAGGCTGGGAATCCAGGACAAAGAGGTTGGGAACCAAGAAGAAAGGGGTTGGGAATCCAGGAGAAAGATGTTGGGAATCCAGGAGAAAGGGGTTGGGAATCCAGGTGAAAAGGGTTGGGAAACCAGGAGAATGACGTTGGGAATCCAGTAGAAAGGGGTTGAGAATCCAGGAGAAAGAGGTTGGGAATCCAAGAGAAAGGAGTTGGGAATCCAGGAGAAAGCGGTTTGGAATCCAGGAGAAAGGGGTTGGGAATCCAAGAGAAAGAGGTTGGGAATCCAGGAGAAAGGGGTTGGGAATCCAGTAGAAAGGCGATGGGAATGCAAGAGAAAGAGGTTGGGAATCCAGGAGAAAGTGGTTGGGAATCCAAGAGAAAGAGGTTGGGAATCCAGGAGAAAGGGGTTGGGAATCCAGGTGAAAGGGGTTGGGAATCCAGTAGAAAGGGGTTGGGAATGCAAGAGAAAGAGGTTGGGAATCCAGGAGAAAGAGGTTGGGAATCCAAGAGAAAGAGGTTGGGAATCCAGGAGAAAGGGGTTGGGAATCCAGGAGAAAGAGGTTGGGAATCCAAGAGAAGGAGGTTGGGAATCCAGGAGAAAGGGGTTGGGAATCCAGGAGAAAGGGGTTGGGAATCCAGGAGAAAGGGGTTGGGAATCCAAGAGAAAGAGGTTGGGAATCCAGGAGAAAGAGGTTGGGAATCCAAGAGAAAGAGGTTGGGAATCCAAGAGACCAGGGGTGGGAGCCTGGGAGAAAAGGAGTGGTAGCCTGGGAGAAAAGGAGTGGGAAGCGAGAGTCCAAAGGGTAGGCAAGAATTTTGAGAAGGCAGGAGGTGGGAGAAAAATATAACCTATAGTTGTAAGTGGTAGGAGGCGGGAGAGAAGGGGATGGAAGACAGGAATTTCTACATCCACTCCCCCCAGACAAGCTGTTGTACTGAGAACTGTATTACACAGTGGCATAACCAGCATAGAGGAAGATGAGGCAAATGCTCAGAAATGTCAGAAGTTGTTTTTTCTTCTATTTAGTGTCTGTAATCAATATCAATGCACAAGTGAAACCCAAACACTGTTCAGGTTGTCAGATTTTAGTTGAAAGTGCCCTCAAATTGCAGTAAAATATATTTCCAAGAACCTAGATTTAAAATTTGCTTGGACCCCACACCCTCCTAGGAGCTCTTGCCTTTGCCTCTCGTTGGTTTTGTCTCATCTAAATTTTAGTTCTGGCTCGATGGTCCTGTTCACATAAATTATTAATAAACAGAAATTTTAGAAACATGTGAAGAATTGTTGCACAGGGTTGCCACAGAGTCTGGAAAATTCATGGAATTTTGAAGATTAGCAAAAGTCATTGAAAAGTCATGGAGTTTTGTTCTTGTTAGAAAGTGCAAAATAGAGAACATGGAGGGATAAAAAGAAAGACATTGGAAAATTACCAATGTTTTTGTCCAGTATAATTCCAGTGCCATGGCAATAGCTAATCCAGTCCCACAGAGTGCAGAGTCTGGTTTCTGTTGCTTAGTTTCACTCGACAAGTACTAGAAATTGGGCAAGGAATAATCAGCTTAATGGGAGGTTGGAGGCCAATTTATATTGTCTAATCTCTAAGTCATGGAAAGTCGTGGAATTTTAAAATTTATGATCTGTGGCAACCCAGTTGCATCATATTAAAATCATTTGGTTTAGATTACAAGTGTAAACATACGGATGCACATGATTATTATTATTATTATTATTATTATTATTATTATGTTATTGTCTTTGTTACCACAGATTGAGAGGAACAAACTTATGAAGGAGATTCAAGCCAGAGAAGAAGCTGTGAAACAGAAAGAGGAATTGGAAAGAAGAATTCAGGAATATGAAGGCAATGCAGAAAGAGCTAAGGAATCTTTGGTAAGAGATAACACAATTTTGAAAAAATTCAAAGAGGGTAGAATACGAGAAGTGGTAAATTGCAGACGTACAAGTCCTACATGTACCGCCTTTTTACATTCAGACCTAGGGCTATGATATTATTCTTTGTCATATTAATTTCAGCAACAAGTGCATGTAGCTCCCACTCTTATGATTGGGTGTCTCCATTGTAACACTTCTTCAATTAAATGTTTTAAAGTTCTATTAAAGATAATATGATTATACTTGAAGTGATAATAATATAAAAAACAAACATGAGTGTTTGATCACCAAACACTGAGAAAACAATGAATCGTGAGGGGCACAGCCCCGAGGGTTTTATTGTTTTCGAGGTGTTTGGAACAGGAGATTAAACACCAAGCGCAAGTTTCTCAAATGAACAGTTTGGGCACCTAGAACACGGAAGAATGTTATGGTTGGTAATGTTTTGCATAATGCATGATTCAAATATTTATTGGTACAAAAGACATTCACAATTTGTCCGGTACCGATTGTGTAATTGAATAGATAGCATAGTGGTAGTGTAGTGGTAAATAGACAGTAGAGTAATATCAATATCGAATCTCGCTCGTTTGGTAAAAACACAGAAAGGAAAAAAGAGGAGAGTACTCGGGTAGTTTGTGACATATCAAAAAATCATTGTTATTACAATTATATCGCAGTGCATGGTTTCCAATTGGTTGTTGGACAGTGTCTTGATCAGTGTTTGATCTGAGATCAAGATCCCTAAAGATCTTGATTCGGTGTTTCATTGGGTATCACGGTTCATGCACATGACCAAATCCTGTGCGCTTGTTCGCTAAAATGAATAATTAATGAGTTTGGGAACTAATCTTCCAAACTCTCTTGAATACGTTCAAGTGCCCTCTACTGGAGAATATCTTATGTACAATAAGATTGAGTATATACAGGAGTCCTATACTGGAGAACATCATGTGCAGGTGACAGATCTACTTACTTCAAGATCTCTTTGTCAAGGCACATGAAGATTCCTGTACTGGAGAACACGTTGTGCAGGTGACAGATCTACTTACTTCAAGATCTCTTTGTCAAGGCACATGAAGATTCCTGCACTGGAGAATATGTTGTGCAGGTGACAGATCTACTTACTTCAATATCTCTTTGTCAAGGCACATGAAGATTCCTGTTCTGGAGAATATGTTGTGCAGGTGACAGATCTACTTACTTCAAGATCTCTTTATCAAGGCACATGAAGATTCCTGTGCTGGAGAATATGTTGTGCAGGTGACAGATCTACTAACTTCAAGATCTCTTTGTCAAGGCACATGAAGATCCCTGTACTGGAGAACACGTTGTGCAGGTGACAGATCTACTTACTTCAAGATCTCTTTGTCAAGGCACATGACGATCCCTGTACTGGAGAATACGTTGTGCAGGTGACAGATCTACTTACTTCAAGATCTCTTTGTCAAGGCACATGAAGATCCCAACACACTCTGCTCGACACTCCTCGTAGGACGAGCTCAGCTCTGCAAACTTGCTGCCCCACGTGTCACCAGTACTGTACCAGCTGTCGATCTGAGGAAATACATAGTTTATTTAAGTTCTAAAAAGTGCAAAACTGGAAAAGGGTTCACACCAAAAATTGGGAATGAAATTCCATGATTTTTGCATGACTATTACATGACCATATATCATTTTCCACGACTAAAAAAAGCGCAAAAAATAATAGCTGCTGGCAAAAATCCTCCTGAAAAGCATACACAGCAGTGAGCTAGCGCGGAAAGAACATCTATACATGGTTATTTCAGCCAGATTTTCTTTTTATGACAAACGTTTTCAACTTGTAAATAGCAAGAATCAGTTTGGGCAAAAATCTGAAATTCCATGACTTTTCCATGACCTAATAGACAACGCAAAATAATTGAGGTGCAAGGGATGACGAGAGCTTCAGACGTATAGTTTACACAGCACAAGAAGCCAGATGACTCAAATAACACAAATAAGTTCCTTATAAGTTAGTCAGTTGACTAGAAGACACTAACAACGTTTGCCAAGTACAGTAGCTACTAATTATGAACAACAAACCTTTTCGTCAGTTTCAGTGTGTTTAACAGTTTCGATGTCGAAGTTGAATGTTCCATCTGCATTCTGCAAGAATAATCAAATGCGCCACTTCAATGACTTTCTTTTCCGTACGTCAATCTTCACTAAAAACTTGCATATACACATTCATATGCTATCTTTGGTTGCAACATCGGTAGTACACTTCCATGTAAATCTTCACCAAACACTTGAATGTCAAATATGACACATTCACACATTTAGACAGTATGTTTCAGTGGAGCATTAGTAGTAGATCTCCCTTCCTGCTAGCTATGAAGACTTGGATGTACAATCTGGGACATTCACTCACTCATATGGTATCTTTGATTGGAGTATCAATGTATCCCGGTCCCCTGTCAATCTTCACTGTTCACACGCTCACATGATATCTTTCATTGGAACATTAGTAGTATACCTCCCTTCCTGCTAGCCATCGAACACTTACATGTACAATCTCAGACATTCACACACTCACATGGTATCTTTCATTATTATATACGTACTCACTAGATAATGACAATGGAGCTCTCTGATTGGCTACTCTACTACTAGGCTATCAGCTCATATCCTATTAGTAGAGAATCCAAAATGGCCGAACGACTTTACGGCGACACGAGCGAGGAAGATATTTTAATAATACAATACTCCAAACCATTAACAAAGCAACCACGTACGGCATTATGGTTTGTGAAGGCAAATTACAACAAAGTTGAGATAAAAAAGTTTCCTAGTAGATTGGTATGGGCAAGAAAGCGCCAACTGGCCCGCCAACAGTACGTGTCAATTCATATCACAAAACAACAAGGTTTTTCAATAGTTGTTCACCTTACTTTTGCAGACGCAGATTCTGTGATCATTACCATTAATTGTTAAAGAAACACCAAGTCCGTCACTGGCCATAAATGGGATAGTACAGCAATCACCGGTCCACTCATCCAGCAGCATGTTGACATTTTTCTCTTGCCGAACATTCAGAAGAAACAGGGAAACAAATTTTGTCTGTCGCTGCAATCAGCCGTTACTGTTAGTACGCACTGAAGGTGGATCAGGAAACCAGACTCAATTATCGCCAACAGACAAGGTATAAGGCACTTTTCACCTCCAAGTAGATGGCCAACTTGTATTTAGTAGTTTCCATAACTGCCAACGTGCAGATTCACAACTGGTCGATTTAATTCTTTCCTAGCTCTGCATTTTCTCAATTCTTTCAGGACTTCTTTGGACTATTAGAGACACTATTATTTTTAATATATCCGAAGTTCATTCCAAGTACCTATTCGTTTGATTTTATAAGACTTCGGCTTTTCTGAATGACATCTGAACAGGTTTTATCCGTTGGCTTCGTCACTGCCAGATTTGTAAGTACAATTGTTCAAGTGATGCAGTCAGTTTCGCTTGATTACACAATGAGCGGAAGTGATGAGAAATGTTTGCCGTTTTTTAGTGCTTCGATCGTTGTAAAAAATACTTAACGAGCGTTTTAATAAATGAAGTCGACATCATTTTAAGTATATGTGTAAAATGTATATAATAAAACAATTATTCCACTCGCTCTCGTCGTAATGAGTTGATATCCAACTCAGCGCTGCGCGCTTCGTTCGATATCAGCTCATGTACGACTCGAGCTCGTGGAATAATTGTTAAATAGCCCGAGATTGCAAACCAATCAGATTGCTTGAAATGCCAATGTCACTGAGTTGGTATTTTTTATCACCTGTCAAAAAGCTTGTATTCTGATTGGGTAAGTCAGCGTCAACTGTGGTACAGACCACGCTTCGAAGTGCACTTCAGCTTCTTTGAAGTGTTGGAATCGGCCACAGCAACAAAAGTGCGAAACTTGGCCTCATATTTTGACCTTCATACTCAAGCGTATCTCAAGTCCATTTGGGTTCGCTAGTTAAGCTATCTCTTACCGTTGATTACATTCCAATTAAAATAATTGAAAATTTATTTTAATTAAACGCTAGCCAATGAGGTGGATTTGAAACGAGAGAATTGAATTTGTTTCCAGCTTCCCAGCAGTACCAGAGTCAGCAACGCTTGGCATGTATGATGAGTTATCTCGATCGATAACGAATGGTGCTAGCATTAAATCGGCCTCATTTTCAATGTTTCTTATAGATTACCGAAGGAACTGAGACACAGTAGGCAGGTAGCATCATTAGCTCCAAATTTTATGTGTTATATTTAAATATGCGACCATGGTATTTTTGACTGTATAGCAAGATCGTACCATACATTTTTAACATCTGGTGATCTCTATAATTTATCTTAAACTGCCAATTTCTCGATCATACTTTTGGGTTACCGACATACCTTTGTCTTGATAAGTTTAATATGTCAGTGAAGATCGCCCAAACTGAGAGGTACAGCCCCCTTCGGGGTAGTAAACATGTACACGTATAATTATAATTATATTATAATTATATGTATTATTTACTGTAACTTTGACATCGGATGCCCTAATGAAGAAACTTTCAGGACTAAGAAGAAACATTGGCAAAGAAGGAGCCTGCAAAACATCCAGAAAGGAGTATGAAGATGTATACACATCTAAATGGTCCCATTTTAATTCACTGCACTTCCTCCGAGACTGCATTACCATAAGGAAAACAAAGGCACACATCTTGTATTGAGCCCTAAACTCAAACAAGTATCAATTGATATACCAGAAGGACATACCAAAGAAATGCTGAAGCTTCAATTTAAGCAAGTAATTATGAGAGTCCTTGCTCCACTGCCTTCAGTGTTACAGTCTCAAACACACCTGTACCTTTTCCAGGAAGCAAATATACCTCCCATGATTCGGTGCTACCAAAAGCCGAATTAAAGCAAGTTTCACAATTATGCGCAGAACAAGGTTAGAGTTTCAGCAGGCGGGCCCACATGATTCGTAAACATGGCAGAATGAGCGAAGAATGAAAAAGCTGGTTCATTTCTGAAAGAAGAAAAGCTAGACGAAAAACTCTTCTGGACGAGAAACCATCTTTAATTCACATTTGGACGAGTAAATTTGGACGGATTTTAGTTTTCAAACAAAGAAAGGACTGGAACTAGAATTCTGGCAAGTGTTTCTGGGATAGAAAAATAGCGTCGAAAATCGTTCGTGTTGCGTCGAAAACAAGTTCAAGTGCAAACAAAATAAATAAAGTTTGGTCAGAGCAAGAAGTAGTCACACCGGTATTCCACAGATGCTAGGGACCTTTCCTGGCTGTATCAACTTGAAAACTTTGCGCTAAAAAAGTGTTCAAATGAGGAACTTATTCTCCAAATACGAGATGAATGGGTTATGACAAGTCCGTAGAGAGTACGTTTTAACGCGCATCAATAATACTTCTCCTTGACTCACCCTAAACCCTAAACTCTATCTTAAATTTATATCAGTTGCATCCTATTTTTCAAAGCGAATATTATGCCTATTCAAATTCTTTATTAGGAATCAGTATCTAACTTAATGTATGATATTATCAACAAATCAGCACCTTCCAATATTCTGAACTTATTTACTATGGCTAAAAGTTTACATTCTTATAGCACCAGATGCTACCTCAGATAACTGTTACATTAAAGATTCCTGTATAGAAATACAGAAAACTCGAGAGCCGGAGCGAGAATATGAAATGAAATACCAAAACATTTACGAAAACGAATGAAAAAGGCTTTCAAAACCGAATTACATAAATTGCTTATAAAGATTCTTCAAAATGAAGATACATATATTGATACAC
>JAOBYG010064442.1:0-11805 GCA_025403545.1 Epizoanthus stellaris | reverse complement strand
TTAAGAAATTCCCGAGTTCCGTATTGTAGAGGACACTATTCTAAGAGTTCGAATCAGTTCTAAAATCCTAAAATCCACGGCACTGAAACGGTCAAAACTGAGTGAACTTGTGTTCTTCCGCTCAGCGACAAACCGTTAAATATCCCATGATTCACCGCAGGTAAATGTGCAAGATTCTTGCACATTCTGACGTCACACAAATCCAGCCTGTACCAGGGTCATTTGTCGGGGGCTTTGGCGCGCGGATGGCCCTGGGAACGAGGTTGCCTGGCGTCTCCGCCAGCGTTTCGATACCGTGAAGCTCACCCCAGTCCTTCTGCTGTTGCTTCTAACACGGTCACATATTTAAAAGCGGAGACGACAGGGGACCTGGCTACGAAAACATGTGACATGTACTCAGAAATGGATCTGTTTTACATGTAGCTCGAATATTGCTGAAAATGGCATTTTAGAGTCTAACATTTCAAAGTTTTCTGGGGACCCAGATCCCTCTAGGAACTCGCAACCGCCTTAACTTCAATGCGCATAATTATCTGCGATATCTATAAAAATTACCGATCAATCCATTTTTCCTTATTTCAAACCCTGTGACCTTATATCATTTTCCATGACTTAAAAAAGTGCAAAAAATAATAACTGCTGACAAAAACACTCCTGATAACCACATGAGAGCAGTGCACAAGCATGGAAGAAAAGCACCTATTGCTGGGTATTTTACCCAGATTTTATTTTTTTTACAACTAGCTGTTTTAAAATTTTAAACAGCAAGAATTTGTTTGGGCAAAAAATCTGAAATTCCATGACTTGGCCATTTTCCTAAATTCCATGACTTTTCCACGCCTGGAAAAGGCATTTTCAAATTCCATGACTTTCCAGGACTTTCCACGACTGTGGGAACCCTGTCAAAAATGTCATTACATGGTGATTCATTTTATCAGGTCGTGTTGTCACTCTATCATGTTGTGCTGTTATTTTATCGGGTCGTGTTGTCATTTTATCAGGTCGTGTTGTCACTCTATCGCATTGTGCTGTCATTTTATCAGGTCATGTTGTCATTTTATTGGGTTGTGTTGTTGTTTTATTGGGTCGTGTTGTCATTTTATTGGGTCGTGTTGTTACTTCATGGACTCTTTAAGGTTAGACCAAAGGTACGATGTTTTGAAGGCGCATAGCCTAATAAAACAACACGACCTGATAAAATGACAACACAACCCGATAAACTGACAATACAACCCAATAAAATGACAACACAACCCGATAAAATGACAACATGACCCGATAAAATGATAATACAACTCAATAAAACAAACCACCATATGTCATTTTTGAACCTGTTCACCCTTTATAACCCCCACCCAATGCTTGTCTTGCTACAGGCCTGCATGACTTATATACACATTTTGATTCACCTACACTGTATATGATTCCATTATGAATGTGGTTCACTGGATTCAGATTCAAGCCCTAGGTTTTTCATGGATGCACCAACAAACATGGCCGGCGGAGCAGGGGGGGAGGCCGGGGGGGCCATGGCCCCTCCAATTTTCAGGCCAAGTACGGATTTTCGAAAATATTAATTCCTGGTTAACCAAAAAATTGATGTAAAAACACTGGCAAAATGCAGGAAATGGCGTTTCAGAGGGCGTAATTTCTCAAAATTTCCCCGCCCCTAGTAGCTTGCACCTTTGGCGCTCGAGAAGGTTTAGTTTCTGGCCCCCCCTAATGTCTGCCACCTTCTGCCGGCCCTGTTTATCCATTGGCTGAAAACTGCACCACGTGGTCTACTTGTGGTCCATACTGTACCTCCAAATATGGTCCTGGTTTCACTGATCCATCTATAAAGTTGAACACGCCCACTGTCTCGATGTGGGAAACTTGGATAACTGTAGGTTCTATGTCGGAATGAACACCAAACAAAACTGCCAACTTGCCATTAAGACACATACCATCTACTTCTGCTCCCTGATCCTCTTTAGGCTCAAGAAGCAGCGACTCCAACAAGGAAAGTTCCAGTTTCATAGAAGTACTTGACAAATGAGTTGGAGATTGGGGTCGGATTTTCAGCAGGGGTAGGGGAAACAACATTTCACTCTGCTGAGAGACCTGTGCCAATTGCTTTGACAGTTCATGAAGTTGTACATCTGGGTAATGTCCATGTGTGTGACAGAGCTCTTTGATTTCTGTATACTCACTATCAGCACATATAATTTCACTCGTAGTTCTTTCAGGAAGGATAGTACAATCATCTTCAGTGCCACTGCTAAACTGATTCATGTTGACTACTTTAGTGCTGGGTAACAAGGGCTGTAATTGTGAGTCAGAAATGGTGTCACCAAGGCAACTGGCTCTAGCATGTTTTCCTCCAACTTCAATAGTTTCATCAGTGATACATGTAGATTCAGTCTGCTGGTTATCAGTTTTGGAACACGATGAAGAACTAGAGATTTCTGCAGTGACTAATGATTCTGGTCTTCCAGAATCCAAAGACAAGGTTCCACTCCGATTGAGCAATTGTTCCACTGAATTCTGCCGCTGTGACCTTAGCAAGCAGCCCCTGTCCTTGTGTGAACTGTCTTCGTTGACTTCTTGATCTTCACCTTGCCATATTTTGTCACGTTCGCCACATATTTTGTGTTGGTTTTGACAGAAGTCGATCGAACGTTCATCGGCAGTAATAGGCTGTGCTACATTCCAGGATAAACTGCCTCTCGAAACTTCATACATTTCTCTTCCACGAGCACCTTCTGCAGTGCAAATACTCGGCTCGCAGTCAACATGATCATGATGATGAACATGTCTGCTCAAGGAAGCTCGAGTAACAAGCGACTTGACAACTTGAATTCTGTCATTGCTTATTCTGTTTCCATCGTATCCTTTGGAATTCTCACAAACATTTAAGAATGTTTGGGAGAAATTTCTTGGTTCAACTGGCGTCATTACAAACCAACTTCGTCCGCCATGTTTATTAGCGTCTCGCCCCAGTCTTGGACGCGCCGAAGCTGACGTTTCGTGTGGGGGAGGGGGGGGGGGGGTTACAAATAATCTGGCTGGAAATGAAGCGGAGCGGCAACGTGCGGGTTTTTTTCTCACTCGAGAAGGTACCCTGGGATCGAGGTTGATCTGGTTTGTCAGACAGGAGTATATATATATGTATATCAGAGGAAAACTGATCACTAAAAGAGGGCATAACTTTGGCACTGAATTGGATGGGTCAGCAGTTGCGTAGGCCGTGGCGTACCCCTGATCCCCTACCCCCTAGCCCTGTGTCGGGCTAAGTCAACCTCATTCCCAGGGTCTTTCACTCCCTTGAAATCTGAATTTGGGACCAAGTTCCTTGGTATATTTTAAAAGTTTGCTGGATGCATCAGTTAATAGAGATACGAGTTATATACCGAACGCAGATCAAGGATTTTTCCTTCTAGTTTAGAAAATACTCAGCGGATAAAAACTTTAGGATTTTGCCCCAGGGGTGGTGGGTTGCGTAGACCCTCACCCCACCGCCCTAAAGTTGGGTCCCTACTTAATCACATGTTTTGTCGTCTTTCCTTGGGGGCTCGATCACCTCAAGACAACGGATTATCTAATGAAAGTGCTAGTGCTATGCTGTTGCATGGTATGAAACTCCTCAACTAGCAGAGGGCCAAACTAAAAAAGGTTGCCTGTTGTTCTCTGATTCATACGAAATCAAGTTTCAGCACTCGTTAATTTGAGTATCAGTTCAGTGATCAAACAATACTTCCAGTCTTCCATTGGTTTGCCAGTGGTCATTAGAGTTGATTGAACAACTGTCGAAATATAAACTCGAAACCTCAACTTCAGGAGTTCCCTTTGTCATTTCTGGCAAGACGTGCATGACGAGAAACTGAACCAAAAGAGGAAAACCACCAAGGAATCTCTTATCCCCCATGCCCATGGCCACTCTACCTGCTAGCTGAGCCAAGTTGGCAGTTTCTCATGTAATCGATTCACTGTAATTTTTAAAAAAATATATATATATGAATAGCTTCCGGGTTTTCCCGGTCTCCCCAGCGGTGCAGGCTGGGGATAAAATAAACTGAGATACTTGAGGCGTTGATGGCTTGTAAGATAAAAATATTGGTGACTGATATATGATATTAGTCCAGTAAGATCCTCTCTCCGGAAGTGTTATATATGATCTATGAAATAGCCACAGAGTATGCGCATACTTTTTCACAGCAAGCATATCCGGGAAGTTATAACAATTTATCATGTCCGCGGATTTTGTAGCTTAGCTGCCTTGGGGCCCTATAGCTAAGAACTTCCTGTTACAAAAAATATATATATCGTTATGCAATGAACAACATATATATAACGCTCCCATTGGCAAAAAAACGAATTGTCTACATTTGTTTTGAAAACAATAAGAGATCTCAGATAACGTGCATTCTCATTGGCAGAACACTGCGATCTATTTCTGAACAGACGCTAAATAAATGACGTCAAATTGCTTTTGCACGGGCGTTTGGGACACCATCGCTGGATCTAAGTGATAATTTATGGCGAGCAGTACTTGAATTTCAAGCAACATTTCTCGACTCTTTGCCTGTTTGGAGTTCCAGGTTATAGAAAAATTATAGATAAGCACATTAATATCAGTTTCCTAACTTTATACAGGTTTGTTGCGAATTATGAGTGCTTGATTGCACTGAATTCTCGTGTTTGTTTTCCTGACTGAATCGTCTCCATTACAATGTAAAAATTAAGATAAAACTATATTATAATACAATATTCATCTACTATATGAAATTGTGACATCTATGTAAGTCATTTTAAGAAATGTTTGGTTGCGGAACAAAAAGGCAAAGTTTCTCATCAGCTGACTTCTCCAAGTTCGTATTATTTTGAAGTTTCGGCTTACTAGAATAGTAAAGAGAATATTGTTTTTCAATTTAATACGGGATAATTAACAGTGTGATATGGTATCCAACGGTATTTCTGTTGATCGCAACACAAATACCGCTGGATACTATGACGTGGGCTCTGATAAAAAGTGAGCAAGGCTCTGGGAACGAGAATGGGCACAGAGAGAGTGTAAACGCAAACAAATAAGTGTCAGTTTGTATAAAGAAAATATATATACATAGTCAATATATCTTGAAACGGTGGGAGATTCTTTCACGCCAAAGCTCCTCGGTATGAGGTGCCTATTTATATCACAAGCAGGTGGTTTCTTTCTTGTTGTGCCACAGTGCCGAGAAAGTACCAGTTGTTTTGCTCTGACCTCTGGCTCTGAGCTCAACTTGCCCGAATAACATAACCATGATAACATGCGGTCCTGTCTGAACAATGTTTGGCTCAAGGTACTATGGTTGCAGTTGTCAAAACGGCCAGGGCTTGATTCAACTTTTGAAACTATCAATACAAAAGGAATATGCAAACGAAAAACATACAGTACCAAGAAGACCCCATATTTCTTACCGATAATCTCATTATCACAGGCTAACCAGAAGGCATAGGCGTCTTCTGGGATTTCTCTTCTCCCTAACAGTTCAAACAGAAATATTTGACTCTTTATATCAAAAGCAGGTGTTTTGCTCTCTTATTAATGCCACAATGCTAAGCGGGAATCAGTCGTTTTCCTCTGACCTCTGAACTTGCGCTAACAACTGACATAACATGTGGTCATGTCTAAATTCAAGCTATTTCCGTGCTTTAGCTCAAGGTACTATGGTTTACCTTGCAGCTCCATAGTGAAGTTCCCAGCTGACTGCAGTCGTCAAAACAGCCAGAATTCGGATTGAACTTAACCTTCAGTACAAAAATAATTATTACGATGTGATCATTCAACCGGACGGCATAAGCATGTTTTGTAATTGTCTCCTATCCCCACCACTTTACACATGAGACGAACTCGCTATTTATATCGCAAGCAGGTGTGTTAATAGAGCCACAAGGTTGCGCCTTGCGGGCACCAGTTGTTTTCTCTGACCTCTGACTCTGCGCGCACAAGAGGCATAACAGGTGGTCCCGTCTGAACCTAAGAAAATTATATCCATACCATGTAGCAGTATGATAGTGGGGTACACATTTAGGGCAGAAGAGACGGCCAGCCACTGAATCCAACTAAGACAGACAGACAGACAGTAGCATTATTATGATCACTAGGAACAACGATACATACGCATACGGGTAAAGATCGAGAACAGTCGGTTGACTTAACGCACAGAGTTAATAATTTTGCTTTGATATGCATACATTACTGTGGAGGAAAAAGTATTCAAATGTAAAACTGCAGAGAAAATTAGAAGCCGTAAATAGAGCAGGGAAGGGTTTTTTGAAGGAATTGTGAGTACGAAGGAATTTGGGATTAAGTAGAAACTGAAATTAATACCAGAAATGAGTACCAGCTGGTCAGACATTGCGATTCATTAACATATAGTCTGAGTTTCAGACGGTTCCTAAGCTAGTCCAACAGTAACTACAAAAGAAAACGTCTGAAACCCAGGCTAGAGTTCTTAATCTACACTGTCTGTTGCGTGCCAATAGTGTTTTACTTGCAAAGGCGCTTCTATGGTATAGTTCTCTTCAGTTTCCTTCCGCTCTGAAGAATCTCAGCTACCTAAATCGCACAGGAAACCTTCAAAACTATGCATAAATGCAAGGTTCCCCAGCCCAACCCACCCCTCCCTTATCATCAACATACGACAAGTTGCACCCTGCACCCCTAACAACTGAACTACATTCAGTATGGGTTGCATTGTATAGTAATTAACATAACCGTTTGGCAAATATAGTTTATTCAAGTATATCTGTAACATCTCTTATTTTATAATAAAATACTCATATTTTCAATATCTTTTAAAATATATAATTTTCAATCTGTTAAGTTCTTAAATAAATAAATAACCCACGTACTCCATGGGAATTGTTGCATAAATTGTTCTCCAGTTTTCATAGAACATATTATATCTGTCTATATATACTCATCATGCCTGCTTCGTTCTAATTGGAACTTATGCATTTACGTAGAACGATAAATGAATGAAGATACAAGACCAAAAAGATATGAAGCAACAAAGAACACTGGCAAATTCTTGCACAGTACGAAACAACAGAGAGAAAGACCACAATAATGTAGCGCCCTACTTTCTCAGACAAAGTACAGACATTTTTTGTATGCCTAACAATTTTTTTACGGCATGCAATCAGAATATTTAAAATAGCTATCTGGCAACAGGTTATTTCATTCTCAGTTCCTTTTACTTGGTGACAAATAAATAATTAAAAAAATAAATAGTTATTCGTTTTGCGTTCATATGACGCAGCAAACATTAGCGATGAGATGTGTCTTGTTTGAGTTTCGTGAACTTCATGGCACACGTGTCTGTTTTTTACAGCCAGGGATTCCACTGTTTCGATGCGTAGATAATGAAGCACTGACGGAATTCACGCTTACAGTTGTTTTTGCACACATGTTTGGTTTTCCCATTAGGAGAAAAGCTTGTGTTTAAGACTGAAGTAACGCTTCCATCTCTTTTGTAATTTCGCCATGACTTTGCTGCTCGGATATTTCAAGCTGAGCTTGGCAGCCAAACCTCTTTTTCGCGGAATCGCGGTCCTGAGGCGTGGGGCTGCCGCGAGCAGTGCGCCAGCAACGCTGCAGTCGCTATCACAATTTTCCTTTGCTGTATTGCAGTCCAAACAGTCAGCAAAATCTTCGCATTGAGTCAGGCATGCATTCCAGTTTCCGAGGCAAATTGCGTTGCACGTGTTGCCTTTTACTGAAGACATGGAGAAGAAGGAAATGAGAAGATACAGACATATTGATGATGTAACCGTTGAGGACTCCATATTCATCTGCAAAACAATTGCAACGAACAATAAGTGAATTATCTCTTTGCAAAGAACAATAAACAATTCATTTTAATGCAACCATTTTAGGTATGCAGAGGACAAAAGCGGACTATTTCAGCAATTTAGTAACTGGTTGCCACGCGAACACAACAACTGTAAAACACAATGACTTTATCAGGTCTTCATCAGCTCGAGACTGAATCGGACAGCAAACGGTTAACCGTCTGGTTTCAGTATGGTTTCAGTATATTTCTTTTACAACTTTAGTCTTAAATGGACTTAAATGTAATAAACAAATTGAAACTATCTTAAGTTAGCTCACATATTGCTGATCGTTTGGATTTCCTAAGAGCATACATTTCAAAATAACTGATATCCTTAACGGAAACACTTCATAATACAAGCGGTGTGAAAGCGCATTGTTCACTATTAATACAACATTTTTAACATTTGAAAAAAAGTGACTGACCTTGTTCTAAAATCCGTATTAGTACTATTACTAACTGTAAACGAATTCAATTTTGTCTGAGCACAAAACAAGATGTTTCCTCACAAAACAAGCTGTTGAATATCATTAATTTATAGACGAATTACTTAATCGTTTGGAGTTAGTGCTAAGTCGTTTTGGCTAAAAACTTTTCAGTTAAATTAACTTTTCACTTCTTGCTTGTTAATGGTTTCCTGCAAGGATAGCCTATCACTCTATTCTCAGTAATATTGGCCCGCTATACTCAAGTTCTTCATCTATAATAATCTAAAATTTTGATGTGCAAAGTTCCGATTAGATTTGGTAATCACGGAATTTTCAAATTTTGAACTGAGAACCTCTGGATGAAAGCCCCACGTGGGCTGTAGCTACATGACCTGGCTGCTGTATGTTGGTAGTTGAATTGGAAGGAGTTCATGAAGTGATATGTCGAAATGTTTTAGAGATGTTTAAAACTAAGTTAACAAATAAGAAAGCAAGTGCAGGCTTTCGGGATTATACTTATAGTTTGTCGGACAGACAGTATCAAACTTGAGTACAAAGTCTACTGCCGGACATTAGTTATGAAACATAGATACCTCGTCTTACCTGTGAAAAAGGACTTATTTCTTTTTTTCCGTTATCACTTTGTTGTGATGTTGAGTTTGCCGTCTAAACTTGCTTGTGTTCACCTGTTCTACCGCTGAGTGTACTGTATGATCCGCGTTGAAGGGGACCACCTTTATATATTCACTTGTCGACACGGACTCGAGCTCTTGCTAACGTGTCAAATCTCATGGGCTGGTGTCCCTACGTCATGTGTCGGCGGCTCTCTTACAACTTCCTTTGATTGGATGTGTAAACAATGATGTCATTTAACTTTTAAACGGATATCTGTTTTTGCAGTACCCGCCCACCTATCCATTCCATTCAATTCAACTCCCCGTGCATCCAAATCTGTGGTTTCCAAGTTATAACAACATTTATCCGCCTTATTGTAGAGATCAGCACAATATGCAAATCGAGAGTATACTGGTCGTTGATCACGCGAATATCCTAGAACATATTTCAAAATGAGTCGCCTAATCTTGCCTAACTTTTCCATTGACGAGCATGAGAAGTATTCAGTCATACAAACTGTTTTGTTTCATGTGTGGATAGCAATCCAGTTTTACCAGCCAACTATTTTAAATATAACCCTTCAAGGCATGCATAATCATTATTCACTGCATATATTATCCTCCCACGTACGGTACGTAGAAACAAATATCTTTTAAAAAATCTGTTGATATGCGCGTTTTATCACTTTATGTGAGCTGCAAAACACACAGTTGCCTAGCGCAAAAAAAATTCACAAACTATATATCAAAAGCAAATAATATACTTTTTTATAGTTAGTCCTAGGCAGCAGCAGAGATCGAGAATCAGGTTTAATTTCATCCTCCTAGTACAAACCGTTTTGCACTCGCTTATTTCTGTTCAAAAATATGTGAGTGTTCTAGAGTATTTCATCATGAATCAGTTACAGGTCAGACCGTTTATGGCAATTTTGATTTAGCCATGTCATGGTAAATCGATCTTCCGTGGCTTTGCGTCATACACGTGAAAAATCGTATTGATATAAACCTGTAAAGTTACATGCCAATTCTGATAATATTTTTCTCCACAAAAAAATGAACTCAATCGCCGCGTAGGAATACCATCCAATCTTGAACTGAAGCCAGTATTTTTACAGCATTTAATTAAATCACTCTCAAAATAAATGATTGTTTTGTCCTGTAGTGTCCTGTTATCGTGGGCTGTTATATATACCATCGGACGTTGGCAATAGATATAAACAGACACATTCATTCGTGTGCAAAATGGACAATATTTGATTATTTGAATTGATAACGGTATTCAATTTTGCAGTGAAATTCCACTGATTGGAATTAAAAAGTTAAAACTTTAATACTCAGTAGAAATACGGTGTTTTAAAAAAAGTGGGACATATTTAAAGTGTACCGGCGTGATTAACCTCACGTGGAATGCAAAGCACATTGTATTTCACTTATTTTATTCTAATAATATATTTCCTTTCAAAGTTAAATTATATTACGTGACTTGTGTGACCACATTTTGGCGGATGCTTGGTAATTAAAGAAAGTCGCGCAATGTATCGTGCGCAGTTTTGTTCTGAAGTTCTATGAACCGTAAAATTTAATCCGTATAAAGAGATGCAACAAAGTTTTAAAATAAGCAAGAAAATAGTAAATCAAAATCCTACTTCGGTTCAAGGGAATGTTTTTCCATAGGAAAGTATTCAGTTGTATCCGAAATAGAATTTCGGCTGTGTTTTACCATGTAATTGTAACGTAAAGTATGTCCGGGGATTAAAATACTAGAAATATAGCCATTTATAAATATAGGATGAGTTAGTTTTTTAAAACTAAATTAATTAAAATTAATTCCCACTCATACAGTGGTTAGATGAGGTAACAATTCCTCACGTTGAATTTGTGGAAAAGGTAAAGCACGTTTTGCTCGAAAATACCCGTTTATAATTGGTATTAGGTTTGTGCCTTTAATAAACGACAGTAACATCGATCAGTTTAAAATAGACACGCACGCACGTACGCACGTGACATACACTGTCACTGATATTAGAGAGTTTTTAAAGCATGGCGTATACCGCGAACGGAAAAGTCTGCCTTTTGTCGTAGGTCCGCCATCTTTGTACGGTTTGAGCTTCAAGTAAACGCGATGCTGTCAAACGTGAAAAAAACACCTCCTCGCGTAGGGAACGGGAGACGCCGAACCATTGGTATTTTAAAATAAAACGGTTTAATTTTGTCAAAGGAAGCGATTCGGACCTACATAAGTACATTGCTGTTCCTGTTTTCTCGCCCATCGAAAAGTTCGCTATGCGGCATGCCTATGGTCACGTTCAGAGGGAGTCCTGTTTACGTGTACATGACCTGAATCGAGTTCAATACTTGTAATAGCACCTACGTCCTTTAATAAAGCGCAGCTCGAAGGACACGATGTTAGTATTTTAACGGGGATGTTTTTCAAAATGTCCATGGTGTTACAAAACAACCACTGTATGCCGGGAGGGACCGGGAGGATTGGGGTCCCCCGATATTTTGCTCGGGTTCCTGGACTCCAGCCACTCAGTCGGGTCCCCTCGATTCGGTCCCCCCTCCCCGCCCCAATAATTTCTGCCTCACTCTCAGGCGTGCACTGCCATACAATGTACTCACTTACCAAAGGTTTTCACTTTTCCTTTACCATGATTTTTAGACTGAAGTTATAACAACTCACTCAGAGTTTTGGAAGCACTCGGCTCAGGACTCAAGGGTTAATATAGTACTCATCAAGAGCTTTCATTTGAATGGTCACACTTTGTGTTTTACCCACGTGTTGAGAAGTTATGACTTCTCACTCAGTTTTGAAAGGTGCTCTCCAGACTCAAAGGGTTAATAGTACTCATCAAGAGCTTTCATTTGAATGGTCACACTTTGTGTTTTACCCATGTGTTGAGA
>JAOBYG010064441.1:0-20469 GCA_025403545.1 Epizoanthus stellaris | reverse complement strand
TAAAATCTAATCTATTTTATAGTAATCTGATCTAGTCTTTTATAATCTGAATAAAATCTAATTTGCGGTTCATACAATAGGTGACACTAAAGCTGCTTCACTACTGTCCAGGGATGCATGCTACTCGATACACCTTATGCATTATGACGTAGGACGTCATTCTTTTGTTCTGTGACTAGTTGCCGAACAAGAGAATTTTAATGTACTACGTCATAATGCATAAGATCTATTGCTTTGATAGATTCTTAAAATTTGGAGATATTGGTTCGCGTTGTGCAAAGTCTGGGGAGAGAAAGGACAAGTTTTCTCACAGCTGCTCTCAAGGGACTGTCTTGCAAGCAGTCACACACATTTTAATCTGGAGTTGGGGAAAATTTTTATTTTGTTTTCTTGTGCGAATATATGTTTGCAGCCTTCTATCAACTTCGTATTTGATTAACTTTAAGCTTGTGTAATATAGGAGCAAGACGTGTTACTGTCGTACTTTGGTTTGTTTTATTAAAGCTAGAAGTATTTTCGGTCTGTTGGAACTGGAAAATTGGTAAAATCTTGGAATTTATTGACTTCAAAAATATATTTCCATACTGATGCAGTGAAGTTTGTAGTCTTTCTATACCGGCAAATCGTGTCCTTTGAAGCTTGTGAGGAATTTTATGTCTGCGAGTTTGACTGATATACGTAGTGCACACTTTATTTTGAATTTAGTGGTGAATTTGTATAGTCCATTTCATCTTGTCTTTTTTGCTTTCTATATTTAAGTTATCGGTGTACAATAATATTGTCGTTGTATTTTCTATTGCACAGACATACCGCAAAGAGGCACCCTGGCCCTCAGCCCAGCAAGAACTGTGGACTATCAATGCATACAAGGTACGTTATAGAATTGCTGTGGAGTATTCGTGATGTACAAAATAGGCATGGAGTATTTGCCTCAGATATTGATTGTACCAATATGAAATTGATATCTGGGACTATTGCATTCTCCTACCCAGAGCCCACATTCTTCAACGCCTCTGGCTGGAACGAAGGGCTCTGGTCACAACGGTTTCTTGCACATGCATACTATTCCAAAACTATAACAACCTATTCTCATGCCCAGCCGAGTATATGTTGGTGTTTTGTTGTCATTTTGAAAACATAACAACGATCTGTGGCAGATCAAAGGAGAGCAGAGACCAGAACCCTTCGTTCCAGCCAGAGGTGTTAAAGAATATGGGCTCTGGGTATGAGAATAGGGACTATTGGTTGTGGTTGCAATCAAAATTATTGCATTTCCCCTTGCCTACATTTGGTTCACACCTGTGGCTGTGTTAAACGCCTAAGTGCAATGCGAGGAACCTTTGGTTCTGTTTCTAGTGTTTTTGCATACACGTGTGCATGGGAGCCGCATTAGACCAAGACAGTCACGTGGAATCGCTATCTTTGCTTTGAAGACCCGTGTGCATGCGCCCAGGGTCGCCAAAGATGAGAATTGTGAGGCAAGTTGCTGAAGGGTGGTTACACGTTGTGTCTGAAATAAGTTGCTGCTCCCATTGTACAGTATGCCAAACAGTGTGCTATGCAAATAACTTCACTGTGCAGTAGGACCTTACTTATAATTCCTGTTACTTTGTAGACGCCCAAGGACAAAATGAAATGTATCCAGCGGTGTTGCTCAATAGTCATGAATCTGCTTAGCATGGCCAGCGACTCCAGTGTGCCATGCGCAGATGAGTTCGTCCCCGCCTTGATCTTCGTGGTGCTACAGGCCAATCCACCCAGTCTCCTCTCGACTGTGGAGTATATAAACACATTCTATGGCAACAATTTGTCTGGTGAGGAGTCGTTTTGTTGGATGCAGTTCTGTGCAGCCATTGCCTATATTAAGAACTTATGCGCCACTTTGCTGTAAGGCATATAAACGTGTGTCGTTCTTCTACCAACTCTGGTTTAGTTGATGGAGAAGAGAACAGGAACAGAGAAAGGTCGTCAAGTTTAATTACAGTAGAGGAAAATAGGACTTGACATATTTTCCCGTTTAAGGTGTAGTAAGTTAGTTGAACTGATAAGATTAAATAACGCCAAGTCAACCCGGATTACTGAGTTCAACATCATGAGTTTCTCGTGTAAACCGTGTGGCTAGACCTTTCGCGAGTGCAAATGTCTTCTACAGCAGCCAAGCAGCACCTACTGAAGAACATTAAGCTTTCTTCTTACACCAAAAAGAACTCCAGTTTAAACCAGCAACATATTCTGCTCTTTTGTGAAGAGTAACTACATTGTGAAGCGAGTGGTACATGGAGCATTTGCCATTGTAGACTATATTGACGAAGCGATGGCAGTGGCACTCAAGAGTTTTAGAAAGCTAGAACTCATTATAAACTTCAAGAACATGTAGTATTGATAGGGTAATGAACATTTATATTTCAAGCCGTTTTGATTAACGGCTATTCAAGCGCTAAACCGTTCAATAGGAATACAAATGAGTCCCTATTAAATGTCTCCACTTGTAATAGTCAAGAAATAATTAGTGTTTTAATGCATAACACTTGTGCCTTGCTGTATCAGCAAAAAAGGCAAGTCAAAGTAATTGTTTGCCAAGTATTTTAACATATTAGAATCTGGATGACGTGAAACACCGCAGAGATCAGATATTTCCTGCTCAACTGCTGGTTAGTTATGTCGCTAGACGGCAAATGACACTTCTGTGATCAAGTAGCCGCGACCTAGTTTATTTTCAACTTTTTTCTTGAGCTCGAACTTGCCCTCACTGCTTTCAGTTGTTTACGTAGTTTATCAGGTTTCAAAATTGCTTTGTGCAGAGGTTATATTTTTATGTCTTATGTCTGAAATTTGAATACCTCTCCTCCCTGCGGTTTATGTATATATCTATATATACGCATTTGATAATAATTGATCCAAACTTTGAGAATATTTACTTTTCTGTTCTAGCAAAAAAAGCGAGTCTTGATATGTAAACGTGCGACTGATTTCCCACTTAGCAACGTAACTGATCAACCATTGCAATGAGCCATCTAACTGGGTTAAATCAATTGCTCAACCAAAACGTCTGTTTAGCTTACCCTGCAAGCAGAGGCCTCGAATCCCCACGTCTGTTCGCAGGGTGTCTTAGCTTTGTTTATGAATAATTTTATCACAAACATTACGTAAATAATAATTATAAAAGAAATGCTACTGAATAGGGATAGCAATATTTTATCCACAGTAATACATGTATCATCAGTAATAAAGAATGTTGAAACTCGTGATTCTCTCTGCTGCGTAAGAGGGCTATATAGTAATGGTTGGGTTTAGTTTAAGGTTTTGACAGCTTGTAGTAAGGGATTCACCTGTGTCCCAGTGGATTGGTGTCTACCTGCTGTGCAAGAGGGCTATCTAGTAATGGTTGGGTTTAGTTTAAGGTTTGGGACAGCTTGTAGTAAGAGATTCACCTATATCCCAGTGGATTGGTCTCTAGCTGCTGTGTAAGAGGGCTATCTAGTAATGGTTGAGTTTAGTTTTAGGTCCTGGGACAGCTTGTAGTAAGGGTGTAACCTGTATCCCAGTGGATTGGTCTCTAGCTGCTGTGTAAGAGGGCTATCTAGTAATGGTTGAGTTTAGTTTTAGGTCTGGGACAGCTTGTAGTAAGGGTTTAACCTGTATGCCAGTGGATTGGTCTCTAGCTGCTTTGTAAGAGGGTTATCTAGTAATGGTTGGGTTTAGTTTAAGGTCCGGGACAGCTTGTAGTAAGAGATTCACCTGTATCCCAGTGGATTGGTCTCTAGCTGCTGCGTAAGATGGTATCTAGTAATGGTTGGGTTTAGTTTAAGGTTTCGGACAGCTTGTAGTAAGAGATTCACCTGTATCCCATGCAGTGGATTGGTCTCTAGCTGCTGCGTGAGAGATTTATCTAGTAATGGTTGGGTTTAGTTTAATTTCTGGGACAGCTTGTAGTAAGGGTTTAACCTGTATCCCAGTGGATTGGTCTCTAGCTGCTGCGTAAGATGACTATCTAGTATAAATGGTTGGGCTTAGTTTAAGGTTTGGGACGGCTTGTAGTAAGGGTTTAACCTGTATCCCGGTGGATTGGTTTACCTGCTGGATGACTATAGCAGTCAATGCCGTATTTAGTGTGAAAGTATTTGCGAGCACTGAGAATTCACTCGAAAGAAACGATGGCATTTAATTATTTTAACCGAGGGAACTGCCTCGTTTGGTTTGTGGTAGCCATGGCCCTGGCACTGATACCACGCACTGCTCGAGTGTAGAGATCTCCACTGTCCAGCGTCCTTTCTACCGGCAGAATCTGCAACCGTAAAACACTGGGCGCATGTACTGTTTATTCAATAGAAATTCAAGGTAAGATCTCAAATCGAGAGAATAGATAATGAATAAAATGAATATTGAATAAATATAATTTATCTTGCGTTAGAGGTTAAAGTGTTCTTGTGTCCTTGTCTTTGTGACAAATTAGCTTTTCCTGACAACAAATCAGCCCTTCCTGGTGACAAATCAGTCCTTCCTGGCTACAAACCAGCCCTTCCTGGCGACAAATCAGTCCTTCCTGGAGACAAATCATCCCTTCCTGGCGACAAACCAGCCCTTCCTGGTGAGAAATCAGTCCTTCCTGGAGACAAATCGGCCCTTCCTGGCGTCAAATCAGCCCATCCTGGGGGCAAATCAGCCCTTCCTGGAGACAAATCAGTCCTTCCTGGCGACAAATCAGCCCTTCCTAGTCGCTTTCCCCTCAAAATGGTCAAAATAATATGTGCTGTACAATTCTCAAAGTTATTCTTTTAGTTCCATTAACAAACGCGTAGTGCATGTTTATTCCAATCAGTGGTGATGCTTCCTCAGATCCCGCGCAGCGCAGGTATTGAGACCAGCATTCCTACAGGAACGTGTCTTTAACATCTTGTGATTTTTGATGTGATCGAACATTGTTAGTTTCTAGTTTTCCGAACTCGAGAACATTTGGCATAGATCGCCATGTCCGCCTTTGTCGCTGCACGGCAAGTGACGGGCTGGCATCGAATTCCGAAGGCGCACTCCAGCGTTGGGGCCTAACAGGAGGCAATTTGTGGCTAGCAGGTTTTTGAAACGGTTTGAAGACAATATTTAATATAGAGCGACGAACATCTCTTACACGCCAATAATACAGGATTGGATTCAACAGCGAGTTTAGGAAAAGCACGGAATCCACCATTGTCCAAGCCGTGCGCTCAACTATACTGCGCCCCGTGAATACCACGGGCAGTGACATGCATATGTAGGGCAGGTAGCACAGGAGCACCAGGGCGACCACATACAGCATGGTGAACACAGACCGTCTGTACCGTATCACATTCAGGGAGCTGGAAGAGCTGCGGCGCTGGTTGTGATAAAGATGATCCTGTACTTGCACTTGGTGGCATTTTAGCAGTCGAAACGTTATCCAGTACGAGAAACACAGCACCAGAAGACACAATATATAAAGGGAAGACACTATTCCTAAGAACACACGAACATCATTTGACAACAACCGGTTTGCGGAGAAGAATGCTGCTAACAACCACAGACCAACTGCAACAACTACGACGCGTTTTGTCCTGACCGCTGAGCGGTACTTTAGCGCCAGCTGGACCGCCTGCACGCGGTCGATGCTGATTGCGGTCAGTGTCAGGAGACTCGCGTTGGCCAGCCAGCTCCCCAGAAGTCTGGAGACGAGCCAAGTAGAACAAAATGTAGTGAAGTAGAATTGTGTGTAGATATTACGTAGACTGGCTGCGCTAAGAGGCCAGAGGCAAAATCCGTGAACGCTAACGAGCAAATGAGAATGTTTGGCGATGTATGAAGCGAGGGAGTGGTGTATATCGCCAGTATAATGAGAGCGTTTATGGCTGTTGTAGGGACGCACAATAGGGAGATAATGACAATATTAGCGATGTATAGTGGATAACCTTTGTGCACGACATCCTCGATGTATGATTCGTGACTGTGAGCACAGAGTCGGTTTCCTGTGTCGTTGCTCGACATTTCAGTATTCCAAATGCGTACGTTCCTTTTCTGTTTCTGCAGTATTTAACAAGCACATCAAGACATCCTGACACTTCACGGCACCAGATCAAATCTATTTCTTCGTCGACTATACCTTAGCTCCCCTGTTGTAAATAAACAAAGCTTTGATAGATATTTTAATTTTTGAAAATGTGAAGTGAGGAATACAACTAAATGCACTAATCGTACAAAACATACAGATTATGTTATTGCATGTGGTAAAACACATTTTAAACACATAATAATTTAATAATTTTTATAAAAATATAAAAATAATCTACTGCGCATAACAATATACGATAAAAGACAATGAATTATGATAAAATATACTAATACTAATAAAACCTAATTCTTATACTAATAAAAAGTCTGAATAAAAATATGTGTTTTCAATCCCTTCTTAAAAAATGTCCAGAGATTCACAATGCCTAATTGTGGCTGACAGACTGTTCCACAACATGAAACGACTGACGTATATTTCGTCAGTCTGCGTGTTTGCGTAGTGGACATAAACATATTAACAGGAAATAGTATCGGCGAATATAATATATTTCATTTGAAAGTAACAACGTCAAAGTTACAAACACACCAATTATTTAATACAGGAAGTTGGATAAAAATAGAGTTGGCCATACATGAACGACAGCAAAGTTATCTATTTCAAGATACCAAATATCTCCTTTCTTATGGTTATCACTCCTTTAGCTTTCAGTGAAGTTTGTTGGTTATTTACTAATCATAATTAAAAAGGAACGAAGACTGATTTTCACAGATAAAACTTCCTTTTGTTTAACATTGTAAGTAGAAGCCAGGGTAGCGTTAATGTAACATCTGATAGACTAGTTTTTCAAAAAACTTTAATTTTGTACTACGTCGGCCAAATATTGAGATTGATGGACGAAAAGCTGATATGATATGTTAATGAATAATGTCCCCGGCATTGGTCAAACAGTTCTTGATGCAAGCTGTAATGTCTCTTACCACAAAATGAAATTCAATCCTTGTTACAAAAGAAACTTGATTATAAGTTTGGCAACTCGGTGCCAAGTGCATTTGTAGTTGTCGGTGGAAAGTGATTGGTCAGTACTGGCAGCTTAGTTACTCTGTGTTTCACCGCTGTTTGTTTTAAAAGGGCATTATCAGTCCAGAATACCAAAGTTTCGCCTCACCTCATCTCTATAAAACAACGACCAATTCTCTTTAAGTAAGAGACTCGGCTTGATGTAAAATTATAAAAAGAAAAACCGACAGCGACTCCTAATGCTGTTCGCATTGAGCGTGTCAGTTGTCTGGATCCGCTGGGTCGATCGGGTCTGGGCACGAGTTATCGCCCGCATGGGGTTATGGGTACGTTTGACGTCATTCGACATCGCCTCGCGTCGATTTTTCACCACGAGGCGAGCTGGGGAAGGAGATTGCAGGAGAGCTGTTGTTTCGTCGTTGTATAGATCGTAGTACTGCAACACAAAAATCTGACAAAGAAACAGATATCACCATTGTGTTTCTTGTTTCTGGTCTCGCAAACCTTTTAGTAATTGAAAAATCGCAACGTTACAAAACTACTTGTTTCTATTTCGTTCCTTTAAAGTTCACAATAGGAAGTAAACCTTTCACTCCCCGTTCTCGAAGATGCAACCGGCAGCACTTCACTAACCCCATGGTTACTATCAGTAATAATAATTAACCGGGTTTTTGTAGTAACCGTCAAATAGCAATTTGTTTTTACCCGTCAACCGTCAAAGGACACTCCCCCATAAACCTCCTCCCTATAAACTACTTACTCAATTTTCAATAATATGCAAACTATACCATTGTGCCTACAACCAAAACAAAACCATCTGGGCCCCAGCTCGTTAGAGCTTTTATCTGGATAACTTCTAAAACATACATACATAGAAGTCCTGAATAGTCTATTAAACAAGGCGATCAATTTTACGGACATTTTCTACCGTTTCTAATCTAGTAAAGAGAGATTATTTTTGTTGTTAAATGCAATTTGGGCTTATTTTTATTCATAAGTCATATATCGGCGGGAGGGATGGCACATCACTGCATCAAATCAGCCGGTTTCTGGCAGCCTTTAAAATAAGAGAGATTGGACAAACTGAGTTACTGAACACTCCTCGCGATTGGTTTGGTGCCTCCCCGACGGATTGTCCCTGGGTCTCTGGCGCAAATGCTGCTGTGAATGTCTGAAGCTAGAGTTAATTGCGGCCATCTGTAACCAAACATCATAGCCATAATTTGCAGACAAGTTCCTGTATTTCAATGGACTTGAGATATCTTCGACATTGTACGGATCTCTGGATTTCTGAACAAAAGGTGATGCATGGTCCAGCACGATCTATTTTGCTAGACTTTAAAAAACGATTTTATCTCGTTGTTAAGCTTTATGGCAACTTCAGCCTCAATTGTTTATTCCATATTCTATTTAATATTCGGTTATGACAAAGTGCAAAGTTCTAACACAAGCGCTAAGCACGTACATTACATTTTAGGAAAAAGCTGAAAGCGACTACAAAGTCTAAAGGTTAATTGCGATCGAAGCTTGTCTCACACTCTGTAGATATACAGTATGAAAGCATCAAACAATGGTATTGATGTAGCAATTGTAAAGAAAATAGGTTATTGTACTAGAATTTAATCACGCATTTCATGATTTTATAAAATTTTCTGAACTTCAGCCTGAGCTTGTTTTTAATATGTTCTTAATTTTTGAACAAATTTAAGCCTCAGTGTTCTTATAAAAAGTTTGTTCTTATAAAAAGGCGTGTACAGTGAACGTATACTTTTATATAGTTCTAATCCTTGAACGTAATTACTTTTCTTTTTCTGCAAAATTTGAATATAATTAAAAATCATTTTAGAGAAAACGTATATAACATTGCTTTTCTATTTCTGAAAAGTCGAGAGTAGAAAATACCGGTATATAAGACTGTTAATATCAGCAGCGATTAGTTTGTAATAAACTTAGTGGGAAAATACCGTATATAACTAAGTTAGCTTTCGATCTCAGCCGAGCTGGCGCAAGAAATATGATCATTGATATAATTAGCGGAAACAGTCCTTCTTGCCGTTTCTTTCATAAATCCAATCAAATCTTGCTTCTGTGAAATTTGTGGCTAATTATAAAGGGAAATGTTTTGCGGGGAGCTGAGTTATACGAGAACAGGTTCATCCACTGTTTTCCCATTTCTCCTGTAAATTAGTTTTAGTTTAACTAGCGAAGCACTACGAACAAATGCTCATTTGTTTTACAGAAAGAATAGGGTTAGCTTGTTAATTTTTCATGATATTAATTTGAGGTCGAACACGTTGTCGTGCAAGAATACTTTCTTGCAATTGTTTATAATCTTGAACCAGTATGTATTGCCAATAGTTGGGTGATTCCTTATACATATCTAACGCGTTAACAGGAAAGGGGTCTTGTGGATTTTACACCGTTAGACCCCTTTCTTGTTAATGTGCTACATCTTGTGTCGGGTATCCGGCAGTATTGAATATTTAGAAAAACGGTAAAATATGCCTGATGCAGAATTTAACGGGCTCTCTTTGTGCCAACTTCTAGCTGATTTGGTCAACAGGCGCCGACGCTAGCCTCATTTGACGTCACTGTACTCGAAACTGAAATACACATAATTCTTGTTTTCTTACACCAGCTTCGCTCGATCGGATATCCGGCAGTATTGAATATTTTGAAAAGCGGTAAAAAATACCTAATGCAGAATTTATCGGGCTGTCTTTGTGCCAAATTCTAGCTGATTTGGTCGACAGGCGCCGACGATAGCGTCTTTTGAAGTGACTTTACTCAAAATTGATATAAACAACATCTAGACCGTTAACAGGAAAGGGGTCTTGTGGATTTTAGACCGTTAGACCCCTTTCTTGTTAATGTGCTACATATGTTCCCTTGACTAATGTTAACAAAATATAATAAATATAACAAGTGCGTAAGCGTTTTAGACATAAGACTTGGGAGCCACTCATGCAAGGAACATCGTGCCAACTTTATAAGAAATGGTGAAACTTTTCACCAGTTTTGTAGAAAGGTACTTACCCGTTACTGAATAATTACTTTTAATATTACTCTCTCACCAAAATATTCAAACTAGATACTGGAAAGGCGGAAGGTCACTATTGAGTAGAACGGCGAAATGACGCAGGTGGCCAAGAACGTGTCCACCTAAAATTCAAATGGCTGCTACTTGAACATAATCACGACAAACGTGGAAACCGCCGCGCCTCAGATACTAACGGCTGGTAATCAAAAACTATTGCGTCTTTACGTTTTCTGAAACAAGTTGTTCTACCTCCTTATACAGAAAGAAGGGTTTGTCTATAGCGGAATAGTCCTCGGTCAAACACTGCGAACTGATTTGAGTAAAAACGATAAACACTGGACTTCTATCATAATGTCAATGTACGAAATATTGTCTCATAAACGCAAACCACTTAGCCGCCAATTTAACACATTCGGTTCGCGTCTATCATTAAATTTTTCGGAGACGGAACAGATTTAGAAGTTTCCGTATTACTCGTATTGGAGGCCGGGATTTTATTGGCGGTGCCCGCTAGGAAGGGCCAAAGGTAACCGCTTCATATTTCGTAAATATGGCTTGCAATATGTTTTCAAAATCATTGTCCAAATCAGTCTTACAAGCTCGGCCGGAATAACAACATCAGGAAGTAAAAACTTCTAAGACGGGTGGACATGCATACGGGTTTGTCACGGGCCATCACATGCTAGAGAGTTGAATGTATGTTTAAAGGAATTCTGACTCAACAGTAACGTTTATTGGTTGATTCTAATATACCATTCCAAATGTATTTCCATTTGAATTTGTATATGTATTTGTGTTTGTATTTATACTAATGTTCATATTTATAAAGATTTAAGTGTAGTAAGATTTATCGTGATGCAATTAATATTAAAAGGTAAGACCTTTACTTTCATTCTCGTTTCTGTTCTATATCGAAAAATAACATTTCAATGTTATATCAAATATGCTATAACATTTTTGCAAAACAATCTTTGTCAGTACCTTTTATGGCAAATGTTAAATATTTTAACTTTAAAATTATTTGTCCAGGGTATATACATTCACTCGAAAAAAAATTAAATAGGATGTCTAAAAATAAAATAAATACGCTTTGTGTTGATTATCCGTACGTGACTGAAAAATTGTGACATAATCATGGCACAGGCACCGGAAGAACAAGAGTCTTCCAACTGCTGATGACTGTGCAGTTTTCTTAGTGACGTAAGCACAGGCACATGCACGTATAGCAGCAAAGCGAACGCGGTAAGTTTATCTTCAGTTCCTGTACGCCAGTTCTTCTGCTTATTCCTGTATTTGGAGTACACCACTCACCAGTCCCAGTGAAACCTTGCTGAACCTCAGTTGGTTTCAGCGTATCAATAAATGGCAAATATACCGCAAATGTTATTTGTTAATGTTAGGATTTTGTACATTGCACATCGAATATCTAGAAAATTTATCTCTCGTGGAAGCACAGTGATACTTATAAAGTACAGGTATTTTCGAGTTCAGTCGGGCGACTTAGTCACATGTATGTAATGTATAAAATACAGACCTGGAACCTAAACCTCAACCACAGACTTGTATAAAATGAACATTACATCCAGCAATCAGTTCTGGATCAACTGAAGATGTGACTGGATAACCTCAAATATTGCTACCATATCATGCAGAAGGAGCATCCGTCTTGAAGGTTTGGGGCGTGTACAAGAAGAGACGTATATATTTACATGACACATATTTTACATACGTAACAATAAAACAGAGACATTATTAGTTTTACTCATCAGTGGAGGAAGAGAAGACCAGAGCAGGCCAATAATTTGCCTCCAGTGCGAGACCTTGTCTCAATTCCCGGCATGTTCAAATTAGCACGTTTCATTTGTCTATATGCTCAGTTCATAACGGTACCAGTTGCTAGGGACGTCATGGCTGATTGATGTCACTGTATCTCGAGAGTGGTTAAAGTGAACCAATAAGCTAATATATCGTAAAGTCTAATTATACTATAATTCTAAACATAGTTATATATATTTTTTAATTATACCTCCACCTCGATCTATCTTTTCCAGTTTTTGACCTATTTTTGCCATTATCTCCTACAATTGTTACTTATATATTTCATATATGTAAAACTGTAGAATATGAGATTAAATCTAATCTAAATGTGATGACTGCCACAGGCCAAGTAGAAACGAAACTTTAACTACATTACTCATTAGGTTAAGCGCGTCATTTTAGTTACGATGATGATTCTCACATACATAAAATATTCTATTTCTCATTCACTCTGCCCACCCAAGGTTATCGACAGCACTTTGTCCCCTACTATTATTTTTCAAAGCTAGTAATTTGTAGGTGAATTTATGTACGTCATTATAACAAGTTTATTGGTATCCACAATAACACAAACGTACGCTGCAAGCTGTTATAGTTATATTATTAAACATCCAGAAGTAAAAGCCAAACAAATACGTAGGACGTTGCTTTACTATTAGAAGTGTACAATATCTAAAGCCGGCCTCACATGCTGCGTTTTTGTCGCAGAACTTTCTACGATCTATTGTCTTAAAATTTCAATAACAATTGACTCAAATACAATAACAATCCATCGTAGAAAGTTCTGCAACAAAAACGCAGCGTGTGAGGCCGGCTTTAGTCTACAGACATTTTTTCACTGCGTGATAAGAAAAAGAAAAGCATGTACCAACACAGCTCTAATAGTAATATTGCTTTCAAACGATAGTTTTTTAATCAATGATGAATTTATAGAAGCTCGACTATTATATTTTTGATACCATAAGCTTTAGCTTCTCTTTATAGCGGCACTGAGGGAGTTTGCCCACAAACATTTAGATTTTACTGAAGCTTTGACGAACGAGGGCAGGGATTGCAACAATGATATCTATCAAGTAACGCAAGGAAACCTTCGCCACTGAGTTACTAAACAAATATTAAAGTTTACTGGTTGTTTGATAGTTTGACTAAGCATAAATTCATACTTATGCAGATTTAAATACCTTACAGGTCTGTACACTAACAGTTGTCAAGCGGCAACTGACATGTGCAAGTTCAGCGGGAATGCAGATCATTCTCCAACACTCCGACACTCCGCAATTAGTCGATGAGTCCAATGGAGTGCTGTTAATCGGCATACAAGGCAGGACAATACAAAATTGTACTCTTCGGTTCCATAAGAGGTTTGAAACCTGTTACACAAACACCATTCGTAGATTTTACCGGCTACATTCGCGATTTACCGCAGTTCACTAACATTTTTCACAGTAGTGCGACAAGAACTCGTACCGTCGTAGTCCCGAAAGAAAATATTACAGATTTTCTAATAATACATTTATTACGCATATTTTAAAATCATTTCAGTAGTATATGTTGAGAAAAAACCTAAAACAATGTAAAAATAAAGCATATAAAAATATATTCTGTGTAAAACAATGTCGTTTTACGTGCATATGGAACCCCAAATACAATGTCGGTAATTAGAATGTCGTCATATATGACGTCAGTTTTTGTTCATATTCGAAACTTTGGGCTGCTTTGTCTACATCAATACCAGACACATACTCGGTTATATGGTCTGTTCTATTCTGAGATTTTCGATACCATTTAAATAACCTAAAAACATTTCGACCCGAAGAAAGGTTCAGTTGTATTTCTGAAAGCGTTCGACTCAGTTCCTTTTTGATCGGAAATGAGAAGTGGTTATTGGCAAAAGCCTTTTACAATGTCACCCAGTTATATCGGCACAGATACAACTCTGTGGCTTGCAACAGTGAAAAGCAATGATGACACCATAATGTCGGACGTTTTCAGAGATGGTAGTGTTCTACCCACAGCCGTAAACACGAAAGCACAAGCTTCATCTGAACTGCAGTGTCTAAGTAACTGTTCTCTTGGTGGCAACGGTGGCCTGACTGTCACTCCATACAAGCTCGGTGTACACCACGACAGTGCGGCTCTAACAACAGAAAATGTTCAGATCAGACCGGAGTATACTGCCTACTGCTCCACAGTTAACGCGGTGTCAATCCAACAGAGTACGGCTCCATATTTCTCCCAATGTTCGCCAGCTATTCCAGTTCTACCGCCACCCTTATCATCGCCCGTGGAGATGGAAGACGTTTTAGCAACACTTAGAAACGACCCTCTCTTCACAGAACAATTCAATAACAGTTTGCTATCTCCTCCTGTTAGTGAGAATGACACATGCTTTCCACAAGTGACTGGTCGTTCACTGAACAGCGAACTAAATAATGAAGGTGACTTAAGAAAGGGGGGTAGTGCTGGCCAGTGCAAGAGTGAATGGATCCAACCAAACAAACATAAGGATTGCACGGCACACATGGATAGCAATCAGAGAGAGGCTGCTGAAGATAGCAATGCTAATGGACAGAGCTCTAAATGTAAAGTTAAAGATAAGAAATATTGGGATAGAAGACAAAGGAACAATCTGGCAGCTAAGAGATCGCGAACTGCCAAACGCATCAGAGAGCTAATGATTGAGCACAGATTTGCACAGCTAAGGAAAGAAAACATCGTCCTACACACAGAACTTTTAGCCTTGAGAGAAGAAAACGCACGTTTGAAAGGATGCTTACACAGCGGAAATGTTGAAAGGCACTTTCTTATGTAATATTAGAAATTTATTTATCATAAACTTGTATTTGCAGTCAGTACACTCACAGCAATAGAGTTATAAATATACTCTGGTACACTAGTTTGTCGTAAAATTGTATTTTGTACGACGACGACTAAGCCACTAGGTTGATCCACAGCAGAATAGTGCTAATTTTTTTAATATAAAGTAGATATATTACATTGTATTTGTAGAATATTTTTATTGGTATAATTTGTAATTTGTATTCTTAAACTTGTAAGCCCAGTCCCCAGCAACGATTTGTAATCTATGTAAGTTTTACGGCCTTTTTAGTGAATGTAAACACATTGCAATTCATTTTCTAATGTGAAAATGTGGAACTGATAAAGATATATATAAATGTTGATATGTCCTATGATGCTTTTCGCTGTATGCGACGATAGAAGATTGTAGCTGATGTTTCGAGCGCTCGCCTTTCGTCAGTGTAAACAGTTTTAGATATTTGGGTGATACATCATACAATAAATTCTCAAAGGAAGATCCTCAATTTCTCGTTCTCGCTTGATGCATTTCAACATTCAGGACTATTCATAATGTTTGTAAAAATATTCTATAGCCATTTTCTAGTTGTCAATGATACATATTAAAACTAAAACTAAGATCCTTTACAATATTAAAATAGATATGTGCTTTAATTTAATTGTATTTCATAGCTACCTTATGAAAGTCAGCAATAGAAATATCAATAAGTATTAGAGGTTTTCGTGGTTTAATTTGGGATGCAATACAGATTTAATCAATGAAGGAACTTTTTGTTTATTTTCCTTCATTCAGGAGCCAGAGATTGGCACGCTTTGTCACACAATGCTATTGCTACTGCTATTGCTGTCAGCAATCTCTTGACTAAACTAGATTTACAACCTCTTGACTAAACTGGATTGACACTTTCTTCACCGAATTAGGTTGGTAACTTCTTGACTAAACAAGGTTCACTTGGCAATCTCTTGAGGAAAGCAAAAGGATGATGCCCTCCCAAAAATGCTTTGTAATTCAATCCACGATGTAGTTAGGTTAGTTATAGGTTGCTCATCTGTTTTTTTATGATGGCATTTGCCGTTCTATGTAAATTAACTTATATAATTAGAGAGAGAGAGAGAGTTTCAGTTTCCGTTTCAAGAAGCTTTATTAACATGATCTTTATGATATTGTCAAAGCTTTACATACAAAAATACACACACATATATATCTAATGTATTACAATTTCATAGTTAAAATTGGAAACAACAACTACATATAAACTACAATGTTAATACAGTTCGTATTCTTTGGGACTCGCAAACAAACAAAGCAATATCATTATATATTGTTGAATTGTCAAGTTTTAAAATACTCACTGCAATTTCAGTTGGCGAAGGTGGAAGTGGACCTAGTTTTCGTAGCGTACAGTACAACATTTCTCTGTGACGATCATATGCTGAACAATCACAGAGAAAATGCACTTCATCTTCAATACTGTTATTGTTGCAAAGAGGGCAGCTCACGTGGGAGCTTCGGATTAAAATATCGTCCTCTTTCTATCATCAGTAAGTGATTGCTAATTCGTAATTTGCAGAGATGTTTTCTTACTTTTGCATTTCGTATAGTATTTAAATACATCTCAGGCTCATATGTGCATTTTAGGTTTCTATAGAAGTCTAGTTTTCGTGAGTTGTTAATTTTATTTTTCCAGTATTCAAAGTACTGTGATTTCATTGAATCAAGAACACTGCTTGAAAAAGAGGACATTGACAGGTTTTCGTCCGACAAACCATATATATTTTTGATGTCATTTACATATGAATGAAGACTGGTATGTCCCTTTTGAGATACAATTTTTGACATAAAATAGGCTTGTTTTACAATTGTTCGATTGTCCAGTTGTTTCAAACGGAACCAGTACTTTAGAATCTGGTAGTCAATGGTAACTTTCAAAGGATATCTACCCATTTCCGCGCGACATGCTATATTTGTTGCTTTTTTGTTTACGCCAAGAAAGGCCTTGCAAAACTTAAGGTGTGCTTTCTCAGTTGGTGATTTATCCCAGGTATCAAAGTTTAATTTTTCATAAATACCCCACGTTTCTGCTCCGTACGTTAATATTGGAAGAATCATAGAATCAAACAATTTATTTGCAACGTCCAAAGGTAAATGCGAAAGTTCAATTTTTCTCCTAAATGCATACAGAGCGCGACAAGCTTTGTCTTTTAAGAGTTCCTGACCTACTCGAAATGAGCCATTAGAAGAAAATTTAATTCCTAGATAAGTGAATTCTGATACTACATCAATAGGTACGTCAGTCAGAGTAAATTGATATTTGCTGGCATTTCTTGCTTTCTTTTGAAAAACCATAACTTTCGTCTATTTTATGTTAACTTCAAGTTTCCATGCATCACAAAATTGAGATAAGATATCCATAGCATTTTGTGGACCAGTAGATGTTTGTGAAAGAATAACAAGATCATCAGCATATAATAAACTGCTTAGTTTGGTACCGTTTGGTAAAGACAGACAGTCAGACATACAGACAGACAGGCAAATAGTTACATTACAGATAGACAGACAGGAAGATAGTTATACGGACAACTGAACACACAGTCACAAAGACAGAGAGACAACAAGCATACAGCAACAGAAACAAAACGTAGAGTCAGTTACAGACAAGCAATAGAAATATAACCATAGCAGCTCGCTTTCTCTCAATGTTAAACAGCAGAATGTTTTGTTCTCGTAGGATCTCCCATGGTAAAGATGATCTCTCTCCCTAAAGCTGGCAATATAACAGCCGGAAGTGACGTCAATATTATATGTGTGGCTGTCCGACCAATGGACCAAACTATCTACTCCAACCCATTACAAATCACATTCTTCAAAGACAAAACTCAGTTGGAAGTGCCTGGATGTAAACGTGAATCATTCGCAGATGCTCCGAAAATTAAGATCTGCTTGTTGAGCTTGAAAGATGTAAGCGAAAAGGATTCTGCAAAATATAGGTGTCAGGCGCAAAACGTTTGGGGGTGTACATACCAGAACCTGGAGCTGATTGTAAAAGGTGTGGAAGGTTCCATTGTCATTTTAAACCTTTACTGTCAAATTCCCATCATTAACCCTCCTCTCTCAGGGGGAGGATTCCATCGCCCCTTCCCTCTCAGGGGGGAGGATTCCATCGCCCCTTCCCTCCCCTTCCCTCACAGGAGGAGGATTCCATCGCCCCTTCCCTCCTTAATTTTCCAATTTACTGCTAATTTCACACTCACGTACACCATGAGTAAACAATTCCGTCATCAGAAACATCTCTGTCAGAGTGACGGTTGAACCGATGTGTGATAGTTAAATAACACCTATAACAATACGTCAGAAGCAGAAAGTGTCCCTGATTGGCCGAGTAGTTTTAAAGTGGTCTTCATGGAAAGTTCCTGTATAAGGTATAGCACAGTTCCGTAGCCCTATCTGAAACGGCGCTCTTTTGCCTGCTCTCAGACAGAAAGGGGGTGGTTAGAAAATTAGTGTATTTTTAATTATAATAGGAAGGCGGAATTCCCCTATCCGGACAGGATAAGCACATGTGTTTAAGGGCTTTAAAACTGATAGTAACACCATACGTACATTTACTGCCACATGATTCTATCTTTCAAGAGCTATGAAAGTATTAATTAATTAGTATTTAAAATTATCATACTATGGTTTTTTATCTTGCTTACTTACGAGTTGGTCACTGATTTAATTTTTTTCTTTGATATACTAAAACAGCAAATTTGAGAGACAAACTACTTCGGTGGAAAAGTCAACCACGAAGAACAACAACCGTCGAAGAAGAGAACTCGATTTTACGTCGACTGCTGCTGTAATCATGGCAACAGAGACCGTATCCTGGCAACAAGGAGTTGGTGCACCCATTTTGTTCCTACATTTCATTGACATTCGGAACGGTACCGCTGACACAGAGTACTTTGACAAAGCATTTATATTTTATATAAAAATAATTATAAAACTTTTGTCATTATTCTTTAGCTTATGTTTCCTGAATTCTAATTTGTACGACAACTGATTCGTTAATTAACCGTTTTTGCACCTACAGTCTATCAGTCTGTGTCTCTGTCACTGTCACTGTTTTTGCTCGGCTTTTGTGAAAAGCAATTTGTAAATTGATAAACTACGACGGTAAATAAAGTTTCAGTTTAGTTCTGTCTCTGTTTCTGTCTCTGACTCCATCCCCATCTTTGCCTCTGTCACTGTCTCTGTCCCTGTTTGTTTTCTATTTCTGTTCCTGTTTCTGTCTCCATCTCTGTCACTGTCTATGTCACTATCACTGTCTCTGTTTCTGTCTCTGTCCCTGTCCCTGTCCCTGTCCCTGTCCCTGTCCCTGTCCCTGTCCCTGTCCCTGTCCCTGTCCCTGTCCCTGTCTCTGTCTGTCCCTGTCCCTGTCCCTGTTTCTGTCCATGTCCCTGTCCCCGTCTCTGTCCCTGTCCCTGTCTCTGTCTCTGTCTATGTCACTGTCCCTGTCTCTGTCTATGTCACTGTCTCTGTCACTGTCTATGTCATTATCACTGTCTCTGTCACTGTCACTGTCTCTGTCTATGTCACTATCACTGTCTCTGTCTCTGTCTCTGTCTCTGTCCCTGTCTATGTCTATGTCACTATCACTGTCCCTGTCTCTGTCTATGTCTATGTCGCTATCACTGTCTCTGTCTCTGTCTCTGTCTCTGTCACTATCACTGTCTATGTCTATGTCACTGTCCCTGTCTATGTCACTATCACTGTCCCTGTCTCTGTCTATGTCACTGTCTCTGTCCCTGTCCCTGTCTCCGTCCCTGTCTCTGTCTCTGTTTCTGTTTCTGTCACTGTTTCTGTCTCTGTTTCTGTCTCTGTTTCTGTCACTGTTAGTATCTCTGTTTCTGTCACTGTCTCTGTTTCTGTTTCTGTCACTGTCACTATATTTGTCTCTGTCCCTGTTTCTGTCTATGTCATTGTCTCTGTCACTGTCTCTGTTACTGTCACTGTCTGTCTCTGTCACTGTCTCTGTTACTGTCACTGTTTGTCTCTGCCTCTGCTTCTGTCTCTCTCTGTATATTATGTGTATGCGTTTTTGTATGTGTGTGTGACTGTACAGGCATTGGCAGAAATGTTTCCCAGCTATATTTGTGGCCCTGAAGATGATCATTCCCCTGGTCTGCGCATCAGAGTGTTGCTCGACTGTGCCATGCGATATCACTCCAGACAAACAATGGTGACTTTGGAGAAAGTGATTCCGGTACCAAAGGATGCGAAAAAAATGTATCCGGCTGAGAGAACAAGTTGCTCTTATTTTAATACTGGGAGCTTGAACACATAATCTGATCGACAATATCACGTGAACTCTCGGAATACGAACTTGGCTTTTGTCGAATTAATTTAACCTCACACTTTGAAAAGCGTGGCGTTTGTGGGAGGATTTGCCTGATGATTCAAGACATGTTTGACAAGGATATACCGTAAACTTCCGGTAATAAGCCCAGGGCTTATTGTTGGTCAAAGGGCTTTTCATTGGGCTTATTGTCGGGGGGGGCGCTTGTTATTGGAGGGGATTTTCGTCTTGAACATGGCCGTACTTTAAGTACAATATTATATAAAAACAAGCCATTGGGCTTACTTTCAGGGGGATCGTTTTCGGAAGTACCGTATTTCCTCTATTTAGCCCCCCCCCCCTTCTAATAAGCCCCCAGTCTGAGGCTCCAAAAATTAAATAAGCCCCCAGCCCCTATTAAGCCCCCACCCCAACCAGGG
>JAOBYG010064330.1:0-11809 GCA_025403545.1 Epizoanthus stellaris | reverse complement strand
GGCTTTGACATTTTAGACGAGGGGCTCTGAAATTTATTTGTCTTGGCTGCCTTTGAAGGGGGGGCATGAAAAAAAATGGATTACCTCAAGGGGGTCCTCTGAAAATATTTAACCTGATTTAATTTCTCCTCCTACCCCCCTCCTGCACGATAATGAATGATCCCTTGGCAAGCACATGGACCTAACTATTGCAGATGGTGAGTTATAAGTAAAAAAACGGACAACTCTTTTTAATAAGAGTTAAAACTGAGAAACCTGAATAAACACCGAAAGTCTCTGTCTCATTGATTGTTTATAGTGCCACCGAGGTTCGGATTTGGTTACGGAAATGGAGAGGGGTCGGGGCTTATTCGAGGAAATACTGTATTCGACCGCCTCGCATTTGAGCACAGCAATTTGAACCCAGTTCATAATAATGTCAGACAGTCACTCCCGAAATAAAAAAGGATCAGACCCGCCTAACCAATGGATTCCATAAGGCAATACTTCAACGAAGCACCACTGTATCATCTTGCCTAGTTACTAGGCCGCTTTTCTTGCGCTCGGTCTTTGCGTGTCAATCGTCTCGGTGACGTCACAGGGAGAACGACTCAACTCGGTGACGTAACAGAAAACGATCGTACCCAGGTTCTAATCAGACACAACGGCCGAGAAGAAGCCGAACAGGAACTAGGCAATGTATCATCAAGAGTGTTTCGTAAAGCAATACAGCATTGTTTAACAGGTGCCGGAAGCACTGGATTGGTCCGACAAAATCCGGGGGGGGGTACTCCCATACTTGTGCTATACGGGCATGTGCCGACCGATAGGGTATGGTGTTCGAGCGGTTTTGGTCTGGAATAGGGATACATTTTAACGTTTTAGTCTGGAAAAGGGTGTGGCTTTGGCAAAGAAAGTTCAAACGTCATGCATGCTCATTAAAGCCTGGTTTCTATATAATCGCTGGGATCGCAAGGATCGCTGAAAAAAGTTCAGCGATCCTAGCGATCATATGGAAACCACACCAGCGCGTTTTTCAGCGATTCAGCTGGTCCGATCCTTATAGGATCGCTGAGATAGTCTCGAGTTCTATCTCAGCGATCTGAATCGCTGGGATTGTTCACGACCGCTGTGATCGCTGAACATGTGAGCGTTTCCATATAATCATATGGAAAACAGGCTTTACAACCCCTCTTGTTCCGAGACTGTCCATAAGAAAGAAGCTCGGCATATTTGAGTAATATAAACACTTAGCTCTGTAAGCTCAGCCGGGAAAATAAACACAAAGTTTACCCGTGAAAAGATAAGTATTATGAGCACATGGAATCATGGGTAAAAATGGATGATAAGAATAAAAATACCGTAAGACCCCGCTTATAAGAGTTAAAGGCCCATTTGCACCCAAGATGCTTTGCGAGCATTTGTTATTGTTTACATCTTATCAACGCTACAGTGCGTTTTTATAGTCACAGTCCACACGAGGTGTTATACTCTTATTTACTGGAGTAAGAAAACAGAATAACATTACAACCAATTTTGAAATATTCAGAAGTCAATGTGACAAAACATAATTTTCCACCCTGGATTTATATTGGGCCCCAAGAAATTCGATTATACTCGCGCGCAAAACATCTTAGGTGCAAATGAGTCTTTAAAATCGCAGTTTTCAAATTTTATTCATTACAAACACTATGCAATCGAAGCGTTTGGGGGATGGGAAATTACAAAGTATAAATTATGTAGAGTTTTCTATAATTACTGATTCACAATTTGAGGATAATTGCATTTTTCTTGCTCAGATGATAAAATATTGGCTTTTGAGAAAATTCAAGTTAGAGATAAGCCGGTATTATGTTGCGCCATTGAAATAATGAAGAAGTCTTGATGCCCACATTCGGCATTAATTGTCATTTGCTTGTCAATATAAGGGTCACTAAGACACCAAGAAAAACTAAAATGAAATCATTGTGAAATTAACGATGAAATCTTTTGTTTATTAAATAATATAAAGGCACAGATTTAAACAGGCAGGCGAGATAGCCATGAAATCAAGATTTTCGTCTTCTTCGTATTCTACAGGAGATTGTCAGGTAGCTCTTTATTTCAATATTATCAGATATCAAACTTTTGTATTCGCATGCAATGAGTACATGATCCAAACCGCCAAAAAATCCTCCTAATCCGTAGATAAGGCCGGTCTATTTAAATTTCTTATCATTATCAAACAACCATTATTAAGTAAATCAAGAAAATACCGTCTTGTAAATGGTTATCTCAACAATTGATATTTATGTCGTTAGTAGAACTTGAAATACTAGCTTCCGTGCATTGTTCTTTCGCAGATGGTCAGCTGGCAATGAGATAATTCAGATCGTTTACCGACTTGCATCACAGTCGCAGTACGCACAGGCGGTGAGACAACGGTCGATTCCAGACCTCGGAAATAGCTACAGTTATGGACAAGAAAACGAACATCATCGTGTGCTTGTCAGCAGGGATTACAACGTTATTTCTATGCATCATATCTACGATTACAAACTCCGTCCTTTTGCTTTTGCTTTATAAAGACCCTCTGAAATGCTTTAGAAAACCATTGTCGGTTTTCATTGGCACCATTGCCGTACTTGATTTCCTAACAGGGGCGATTGTAGATGTCAGTCATTTGAGGAACGAATTCATGTGTGTTTTAGGAGAACAGACAATATTTTCTCCAGGCGGATTTACTGCGATCATGGGTTTCTTCACAGTAAATAGTGCCACATTGATGATAGTTGTAATGTCTATGGAGCGATTTACCGCTGTTGTTTTCCCACATTTTTATCGTCGGGCAGTGACAACGAAGAAGGCGGCGATTGTAGCAGCTGGAGTCTGCTTGTACTCTCTTACTTTCTCAATGATTCAACTGGTTCCACTAGCTCCAGTTGACGTAAAATCCTACCTCACCGCAGACCTTCATCTTCACACAACGTCCCCGCTGGTAGCAGTGATTGTCATATACATAGTCATTTACTACTCACTCCGTAATCAACGATTCAAGCTTGCTCCCACGATCAGAGTTGCGCCGGCCGTCCCAGGACAGGCCGCATTACCACCGGCGCAGATTCGACAACAAAAACTGGAGAAAACGTTTCTTACAACAGCGTTCCTGATCGTTCTATGCATGATCGTCTCATTCACGCCCTATATTGCCACGCTTATCCTCAAGGGAAGCAGTCCGAGCATTGCGGAGGAGGACTGGTTTGTGATCATGGAGCGTTTGTCATCACCATTCGTCTTGATGAGCTCAGCAGCCAACCCATACCTCTATTTCCTACGCATGGCTCAGTTCCGAAGTTCATTTAAAGCGGTTTTCTCTTGTTCATGGCGCGAAGACAGGCAAGAACGAGATGTAACTTCAAGAAATCTACAACTCCAGAACAACGTCAATGAAGCAAATATGACAGCAGAACAAAGGTAAGTGGGCTCTTATTGAAGATTTCCTGGTTCTCGTTTCCGTGCACATGCGATTCAGAATCATTACTATTGTCTTTATTTTGCCTTTTTGTTGAAAAGCAAAATAAATTGAACGAACATCAAGAATGGTGAAAATAGAAAAAGAAAACTGATTTTTGTCAAACACAACGATTGCAGTTTGTTAGTGATAAAAGTGACCCGATTCTACCACGATATAAACAATTATATCAGAAAAACCATCAAACGAACCATACTTTTATTATTCAAACCATATTTTTATTATTCAATTTAATATTAGACCTTTAATTCAGTAATGACTTTAGTCTTTATAGGAAACGAAACCTATTTGGTGATTATAATTAGTTTTAGCTTAAAATATATTTGATATTTTAACTAAAAGTTGCTGTACTTTGTCTTTGTTGATACTGGATTTAGCTTTTTTTCATTTCAGCAGGTTCACGCTACTTTTTCTTGCCTTTGACAAATTATCTTAATTGTTTTCGCTATTCTGAGATATGCTCGACGCAAGAGTACAATATATGTTTGCCTTTACGTTTGTTGAAACAGCCTAATCTCAGGCCTAGGTCAAAATTCCCCAAAAGTTGCACGGAAAATTTCGAAAAGTTGCCCGAAGTTGCTCATTTATCTAAAACGTTGCTCTTCCTCAAACCTCGTTAGGAGGATATATCGGTAATTTATTGACGTCTATTTTGTTTTTGTTGCAATATCAACAGCAAAAACCAAATAATGTTTGAATTACTTGAAAACAATTGAGTTTTAGAAACCGAAAATACTTTAAGTGGGTTGCGATTGCGAAATGCCACAGGTCTAGTATTTATAGAGAAGTTTTTTGAACTGCAGAAACTAGTCTTTACAAATAATGAAATAACGTCATTAAATCTACAAAACAGGGGATTAAACAAGCATGCCAAAGTCATTTAAGTCACTGTACAAAACTTTTAAGTCATAATAGAATCTGGCCTCAGTTCCAATAGGGACATCTGATTTATCTCAGATGAGTGTTTTTGTATTGTATCGCTTATAAACCTAACAAAAATCTGTCAAACGTTCCAAAAAACGTTTCAAATAGTAACAGTTTCTCAGAACAAAAAACGTTGTTCGTAAAACAAAAGTTGCTCGAAAAAGAAAAGTTGCTCAAACGTTGCCTAGCAACTTGTGGGCAGGCCAAGCCTACTCAGGCTTGTGGTTTCCATGGTAACATCACAGGGCCTCAAATGCACCCTGTTTTTAACATTCAAGTGTGCAGTTGTTAACGGTTCTATTTTCATAAACAATATAGATTTATTGTTTCAAACAAGTCCAGTCAATTTAGAATTTATGAAATGCATGGACAAGCTGATGTTTTTACCGTCCACTAACCCCATCCTGCCATACAAGTTTTTGTGACACTTGCCCTCGTTGGTTAATAGCGAATAAATTTCACATAATCATTTGTATTTGTTCTATGTTTCTATTTATTTCTTTTATAAAATAAGCGCAGCCATGTTTTCCATCGAGTTATGGTAACGGCTTTCAACCAATCAGCGCGCGCGTTATATATCTAGTTTATTTTATAAACATGAATGGTAAATTTTCAGATTACTGGCATCAAAATGTTCACAAATATGTTATTCCAAAACCATTAATATTTCAGTGTAACTTCCGTTTTCTTGCATAATATAACACATGCCGGCGTTTGTTTGTGCAAGACAAACATTCCGACTTTCCGTGCCAAACAAAATGGCCTCAAAAGTCAACTAAAGGAGCTTTCTATTTTCATATCGGGTCTCACTAGTCTGAGCACTTCTCCAATGGAACGGAGTAACTCGCGGGACAGACTTACCCTGCTGCTGGAGTAGAAATACTGCTCAGTTCTCCAGTACTGGTGCGAAGCATTTGTAGAAACACATACTGAGGACGCTGAACTGACTGGCCGGACTAGCCAGACCCGACAGCAACAAGGGAATTTTGGAGTCATGTGAACTCGTTACAATGTCAACTTGCAATGTGGACTGACGTTTTGTCTCTGACCTTTCTCGGTTGGTTTTCAACACCTTTTATTCCATCACCTCATCTTTCCAAAGTGTGAACCTGATGGTTCGAGTCCTCTGCCCGCCGGCCATGCTGGTGTAAATAGCCTTCTGGCCAGCCTCCCTGCCAGATGGGTTTTTTAACACACTTAATTTCAATTTATTATAATTTGTCCGTTTATAAATGGTGCTGAAAAGCCCCTAAGGGGAGTCACCAATAAATAAGTATTTTTTTAGTATTTTTTTTACCACATTTCTTTCTAAAACTTCATAAAATTATAAAAAAGATTTCATACTTTTAAAGATTTAGTTTAATAATCCATCCCTAACAGTTCAAATGCCCACCTATGCCTAGCCTCCCCCTCCAGCTTAACATTGATAGGTGCACATACAAGCACGATGTACTGGGTCTGGAAGAAAGTAGCAACATTATCGTATTATCATTTGCCATTTTAGAAGACTCGTATGCTAATAATTGGGGGGATTATGACAGAGAGCGACACAGCTATTCAATATAAGCTAACAAGTCTTGATTAGTATTGTAACACTATTGAAAACGTTTTGCAGACACACATGCTGTAGCAATTGTCAAGAAAAAAAGAGGAGTACCTGGGTCTCCGAGTGCCGCTGAGAAATTCCACAAAAGACGTCAACCAAATGCTCAAAGAAGGCAAAATCAACACTGATGGCAAATAAGTCCCACTTCAGTTTTTCCTAGCGGGACTATAGAAATGATTTTAACCTAGAATTTTAACATGTTTCTGATATTTGTGTATTAATCTAATTGTTAGGGGACTGTGATGATAATATTTCCTTGCTTAGAGCCCATTACATACTCATACTTGAATGTAAGGAAACCATTTCATTACAAAATTTAGTTGCTACCTGGGGAAGCGGAATGCTGTCAAAAGGATGAAATGTTTAACATACTTGCTGTGCTCATATTGTTGAAGTGAATGTGTCTCCTTGTGCTGTACATCCCTATACTTACATAACAAGTGTCCTGAAATGGAAGCCAACAGAGAAGTTATTGTTAGGTGAGCGGTTATTCCAATCATCACTCCTCTGGCAGTCAGAAGACAGGATTTCTCTGAAACGCACGCCCGTGAAATGCCACTATCACAAGACGACCTGAAATTCATGAACATAATGACCCAAAAACTGATGACAACCATTATGACATGCTTGTGAAGAGCTGTGCAGAAATAGCTCCTGAGAAGTTTCAGAACCTTAGAACTACACTACACATGCCAGGGGAACCTTTCAAGACCAGAGTGTCCTCATAACTTACGCCATGGATGTTCTAGAAAAATGTAAGATGGGTCTGTAATTAATTGCTGTATCAGCAGAGCCAAAGTTCCTTTTCTCCGTTCAAATTGAGGAAACAGCAGAAGCACTGCTACTTCAACAAACTTGCCAACTATCACTCTGTTTCAAGAACACTCGATAATGACTGCCAGACAAGTCAAGCATGCTGACAAGTGTATAGATACAGCAAGAAAAACCTTCATCCTAACAAAAGTAAAAGAAGGAAAGCTACATGTGCAGGAAATTGCGAAAATCAGCGTTACAACGTATAGCAGATATTTGTATTCTGTGCGATATCATTGTTAACAGGTCCCTTGGGTGTAAATGGGTTTGCATGTTAGGGCGTAACAGGTAGAATGGAGTGTAATTAATTGATGTCATTTGTAGTTGTTGGTATTCATAAGTTGTACAAAAGGGTATGGTATTCCAAGGTTCGCTCTCTTCACCTGGTGATGCTAGCAGACACAACGTTTAGTTCGAGGATGTGCACACAAGGACAGAGTTGCCTTCTAAAATGCAATGATCTATCAAAAGTCAAATAAGTTCAAGCTTCTCGGAATTAGTGTTCAGCATCTCTGACGTTATCAATGCCAAACGTCTTCAGTTGAAGTTTTGGTCATCGAATTCAGGCACCTTCGGGCGCTTTCACAAGTTTGTCAAAAACTGACAACTTTGAGTTCAAGAACAAGGACAACAATCAGAAGTTTAGCCAACAAGTTAAGTCCTCAGCAAGTTGGAAGAAACAGGCTATTCCATCGATAGGCGCGAGTACGATAAGGCGAAAGAAGCGATAAGTGATAGTTTGGTGAGGAAGAAATGAAATTATGGCTGTATAATATTGAAACTTTCAATAATTTGCTATATGGCACAAGGTGTGTACCTCTACATTGATTTACACAGCTGCCAGTGACTGCGGCTATGTTTCCATACTGGGGCATACTTAATTTTGCATGCAGTTCCATTGCCAGGAATATACTGTGGCCCGCCACCATTGCAGGTCAAGGCTATATATTATGTGCTATCTGCCTGTGTTCAAGAACTTAAGCACATATCTGTTAAGGATAGGATTATACGGGTAGGAATTACTAAACCGCATTTACAGTCAATTGCAGTTGACATTTTTAAGATTGTGCTTGATGAATGATGTTCAAAGTGAAATGCAGTAGATTCTATGATATGAGAACAAGATTTGCTCAGTAGTTTCGTTGGCAAAGATGACTGGGCTACTAATACTGAAGTATTTCAAGAAATTGATGCATCGTGGGGTCCACATACTAGATAGATTTCCATCGCATTACAATAATCAGCTTTTCAGATTTAAGTATAGGTTTAGTTCGCCAGGTGCAGAGGCAGCAGATGCCCCCTTTTGAGGACTTGGGCGGGGAGAGCAATTGGATATGCCCACATTCCGACGTTTGAAATATTGTTCTGCAGCAAAACATTGTTTGTACCATGCTGGCCGTCTGCATAGTTCTGGCGAGTTTTGCACTCAAATATGGCTACAATCGCCTCATTTGTTATCAGAGCATTGTTAGTTTTGCCAACGAGGCATGATTTGACAATCCCAGGACCTGGGCAGTTACAAATGTACAAGCGAAAACCTTGTGTGTTTTCTGGTTGTCCCAGATTTGATATGTTGGTCCCAGTTGGGTTCATACCATTAACAGAAGTATGTGTCCATGTGTTTGACCAATTTGTAAGTTGTTTTTTACAATTAATTATATATTTTGCATGGTGATGCAAGTAATGCGGGAATTAAACACGTAGATCCGTATTTTAAAGATAGGCATGCGGGATGGAAAGATCCCTGCGTTAAACAAAGGGGTTTTAGGTTTTTTCTGGCCTCCCTGATGTTTCCCAAAGATTATTTGTGCGAGACATTGTAAGAAGTAGTGATACGTATTCAAGTATTATACGGACTAAACAATATTCCTTGTATCCAGTATTCACCGTTATCATTGTGTGTGTGTTTTGGGTTTAGTAGTCAATCTGTGTAATCAAGACAGAACTACTACCAGCAACTCTTTCTTGCATCGATCAGCATTTCAATGCATCATTTGAGCAGTCAGTAATTCAAGCAAAAATAATTGCTAATCACACAAAATGGGATGGTGATGATAGCAAGAAGGTAGTTTGGACAATAGTATTGCATATTAAAGAACCATTCAGAGTGCACAACTTCAACCAAGATCTTGCATTGAAAGAAATGAATGATCTCAAAGATTATCAGCACAAGTTGCCTTGTTTCCTTCTCACTGTTGAACTTTGTCTTGTTATGAAATATTTTGTTTATGATTTTTGTAATCAGGATGATATGCACGGTGAGGCATTTATGTTTTGGGTAAAACGGATAAATCTGATTAACAGACACAGAGGTCGCAGGCCAGAAGTTCCTGTAAAGTGAAACTTACTAATATTTTACACTTAATCAAGTGCTACAGTGGAAAGAGGTTTCTGTACCCCCAAGCGTCATCTGCAGGTCTGGGGAGAGTGCAATGGCGGACGGTTAGCTTTTCCGTGAGCTCCGCTAGTGCTTCAACTTGGGCGCCCTTTATACACTTTCTATGGGCAAAAAACGAAACAGGAAAGGAACCAGTACTTCAAGCAATGAAAGTATTGTTCAAGAATCAAAAATAATAAGAACATCGAGCGAAACTAACGAAACCGAGGAAATGGATTCAACCGCCGTGTTACAGCAACTGGAGCTGTTAACAATAAATTTTTTAAATAGTTCTTTTTATAGTATAGTTTTTATAGTCTAATTTTTTGAACTTTTTATGCATTAAATTTTATATTTGATAGTCAGGGCAGTATATATTCTTTGATACTGAAGGGATTACCCTGACTGAAATAAATAAAAGTATCTATCTATAACAAAACAAATGAATGATGTATCTAGAGAAGACCGAGATTATGTTTGGAGCAGAAAGAAACGTTTATACAAGGGCCATTAAAAAGGAACGATCAATCCTGATAAGAGCGATGGTAAAAGGCCGAAGTTTAGGAAGGCAGAACATTAAAGTCTTGGACAGATTCCTGTATATTGGACATGACAAGTACAACTGCAACAACTTACCGGAGAATTTGAGAGAGGTAGCAATGTAATGGTATGTGTGCAAGATATTGCGGCGGGATTTGTTGGGCAATTCTATTTTACGAAGAATTTAATTCTGATATCTACTATGAAATTTCTGCTTGAGCAATTTAATCAATATAGCTATGATAAAAGGCTAAAAGTTTGAGTAAAATATTTAAAACCAAACGTTTTCGACAAATGTCATCTTCATTTTACCCTGAAGATGACATTTGTCGAAAACGTTTGGTTTTAAATATTTTGCTCAAACTTTTAGCCTTTTATCATAGTTATGTTGCCTTTAAGTTTGTCACTTTGTGTCCATTTTTGCGGGTAACTACTACCTTAAGGTCTGTTTAAACTAGCAATTCTTGATGCAATTTTTGTCGCGATTGCACTATAATTCGGCGCCATATCGCTGCAATTTCTATGAAAAGTGGTTTTTGGTACACTTTTCTGATAAAGCGCCGCAAGTTGCATCAAGTTTCGAGCACATTCGAAACCTCCGGCCAGAAATCGTATTGAAATCGCAACTGGTTTACACACGCGATTTGATGTTCAAGCGCGAGAGAAATTGCAGTGGAAATCGCGACAAAAATTGCATTAAAACTTGCTAGTGTAAACGGTCCTTTACACAGACGATTGTTTATGCAATTTTTGTCGCAATTTCCAATGCGCTTTTTCTCGCACTGCAACTTCAGCGTGATATCGCTACAATTTCTATGAAATGTGGTTTTTGGTACACATTTCTGAAAATTCGCCGCCAAGTTGCATCAAGTTTCGAGCATATGTTCGAAACCTCCGGCCTGAAATCGCTCCCAACTCGCACTGAAATCGCAGCTGGTTTACACGTGCGATTTGAAGTTAAAGCGCGACAAAACTCGCAGTGAAAATCGCGACAAACGTTGCATCAAAATCGTCTGTGTAAACGGCCTTTAGTTTGACATCAACTATCATCAAGCTTTATAGCTCAATGCACAGAGTGCCCGCTCAGTAGAAAAAAGTATTTCAAAGAACACTATTTTAATATTTAAGGAAGGGCCCAGACCGAGTAAATGAGCAAGAATTATTTTATCCCCTGACTGACTATTTTCCTTCTGGGGCGTGCACAGTACTGCCAGTTGACACTGTAGCAGCATATTCGCTACACTTCTAAGTCCGTAAATCGGATTGTTGAAGCTCTGTTTCGCGCCATCTCGATCTCGGCTGCCTCTCTGTCAGCAACCTCGACCTGACCTCTGGACGCACCGCAGCGGTCCCACAATGGCTGTAAATGGCGCAAGCAGTTCTGAAAACCTCGACGGTACTTCTTGTTAAATATGTAGTAAAGACAAGGATTGACAGCAGTGAATGAAAGAGAACAGAACAAAGCTGTGAAACGAAGGTTTGGGTTGTGAGCAGATGTGCGAAAGTCTGGACGAAAAAGGTGGAGGAAGATAAAAATGCTATACGGAGTCCATGACAGTACAAACACCACAACAACAGTCACAAGCAAAAACACAATTCTTCTGTTTCTTTTCTCCCTTCTCTTCAGCTGCTCATCCGCCATACGAAGCTTCCTTTTGCGTGTTTCTAAGGACACTATTATAGTGGAATACAGTACTATCAGCAGTACCATCGGTAAGGCGATCACAAATGAAAAGAACACGTAGAATTCCACCATCCATGCGTGGCCAGACTCAAACACTGGATGCCAGGTATACTCGCACGATGTCTCATTTGCTGCGGAGACCCGAAGTCTGTAGACGTAGAAGAAGTGTGCAAATCCTGCCACCGCCAGAAACCAGCTGCAACCGATCAGCCAGGGTCGAATTGTTTTGCTTATTAATGCTTTCTGAATGGGAAATACAACACTATAGAATCTCTCCACTGCAATGATCACAAGACTGAGGACAGATACAATCTCCGAGACATTCTCTGTGAAGGGGAGCAGCTTGCAGAGGAACGATCCAAACGTTCCGCCAAT